>JAYKKM010000183.1:0-220000 GCA_035772405.1 Chrysogorgia sp. JL179-B06 | reverse complement strand
AGCTACTTGGGGAAAAATTTTCTATTGTAACTTGTCGTTGAGACGTCAAAATAATCTGCTGTGTAATCGCGGGCTCTTCTGGAACAAGTTTTGAGCAATGGCGGACAAAATTTGGGCGATTTTGGAGGTTAAATTTCTTGTGATAGAATGTTTGTAGCAAATGCGATTTTTTTTAGCAAATACGATCATTTATTGATCTAAAATGATGTTTTGTAACAAAAAATGCCAGGAAACGTAATGTGATATTTCGTCGCAGGGGAACTTTAAAAGTGATACAGCGAGTTATTTTAAGGTTGCGATGTCTTAACTGCGTTTTAACCAAGGTCACCATGCATGCACTTATAGACCCTTGCACATATTTCCCTTGGTGGAGGACAAATGCTTATAAACAATAGTATTTTCAATTTCATTGATTATTAGCTTTGATAAGCGTTGGAACTTTTTCCACTGGCGGCGAGGGAAATGGTCAATTTTCTACAGCTTAACGTCTTATATATCTAAGACTACAATCACACGATACTACTACGAACCTGTTCACATTTCACACGATACCTGTTCACATTCCGGGATGATTTCGAGCTTTTTGATGTTTCCAGACGTTCCCCCACCTTTGTTCCGCTTCTCTCCCCCCCCCCCCCCGTGTTTTTAAGCAGAGAAAAAAGTTTCGCGAAACCGTGCCGAAATCGTCCCGGTTAGGTGTTCGCATGATTACGGTTTCACGTCATTTCATGGCGGTATCATGTGAACGCAAGCCGAATCCGTAACGATTTTTCTTTTCGTACCAGTATCGTGTCATGAGCGTGGTGTTATTGTTTGATTGCACAAATCGCAATTATTAAATTTGAAAGAAAGATGGTACGGTACAACGCTGAGAAAATCTGAGCTGTAATTGTTCTTAAAAACCTAATCTAATAATTGTAAACCAGTACATAAAATATTGAATGTGCTAGAGCTTTTGGCATTTGGGTACAATTATCCAATTGCGCATTTGAGAAAATCAGGTTTAATAGAAGAAAGGTGCTTTCAAAAGTTCCACTAAAAGTTCGACTACGAAAGCAGTCTTGCAACACCATATTCCTCATCAGGTTATAGTTAACTTTGTTGAATAGCGTAGAGTCTGGCTGCTATTAATAGCTCAAAATGCGGACAAACAAACCAAATTTGACTCACAAATCATTGCAAATGAGCTATTTTCTTTTGTTATGGCCGCAATAATTATGGGTAAATGCGGACAAACATGGCTATTGACGTCATCTCAACAGAATGCTATTTTACGAGCATGACCTTGACCTTTGGCGAAGGTTAAGGTCAACATTATGAAGGCCATTCAAAGTGAGTCGGAGTAATAAGTTTCATTCAAAGTCGCGCATGCATGAATGTCGCGCATGCTAACAATATTTACAACACTGATTTTAATACATGATTTTTGGGGAATTTTCAATTTTCAGTGTGGAGTACCACGTTAACGAAATAATTGCACTTCTCTGGACCATTGTGAATGCAGTAATTTTGTCATGCATATAAGTCGAAAAATACTTCAGGAAAAGTACTTAATGGAAGGAGAACTGAATATGAAACTTAAAACGATGTTTCAAAAGCGGACACGATGTTTACACAACTTGCTATGGTTATAGTACTTTGACGAGATGACGTCAGTACCCATGTTTGTTCGCATTTACCTATAATTATTGCGGCTATAACAAAAGAAAATAGCTCATTTGAAATCATTTGTGAGTCAAATTTGGTTTGTTTGTTCTCATTTTGAGTTATTAATAGCAACCGCTTAAAGGGCTATTATACGCTTATAAGCGGCTGATGCAGCAACTGATGGTCCTACATGGCTACGATAAGTTATTACTGAATTTAAACAATGGTATAATATTACTTATTTGGGCCCACCTGTTAGGTGCATTAACCACTTATATTCGTATAATTACCATAGCAACCTTGCTACATTGTAAACTTTGTTTCCAGTTTCGTTAAGTTTCCTATCCAGTTACCTTTCTATTATCTATACTTCCACAAATCCTCCCTCGGCTTTCGGGGCATCACTAATTTCCCTCATATCATGGTGCAGTATTACAAATAGTTTATTTTAAAAAGCACTTTGGTTTATTCTACTTTAATCCATTCGTATTATATTAGCCCAGTGAAGTGCTGTGTGATCTTGAAAAACAAGAAGAGAATCTCTGGGATGTTGTTGATCAAGATGATGAAGCCATAGAGGAATATGCTTCCAATGAATTAATGGGAAATCTACTTTCAAACCAATATTTTCGTCTTGGAATATTAACAGCTATTCTTGCTAATAGCTTATTAATTGTAGTGGAAACAGATCAAGAACTGGTGAGTTCTTTCTCATATATCATATAAAAATTCCCAAATGCAACAGCGCTCTGAAACTGACATACGAAGGATTGTGCCCCTAACCTCAAAATGTTTTATAGGCTTATTTGGAAAAACTTTTAAAACGATAAAGTAACTTCTTTTGAAGATTTTCGTTTCTTTGCTTTCTTTTTGAGATATATCAGTTTGTTTGATATGCACATGTACGGAATTTACGTCATACATGCATAATGAGTTATTGGAGAATGTTATATATCTTTGCGTTCATCAAATAAAAACACTAAATTGTGAATAACACGTGTGCGTGTTTCTCCATCAACGCCAAACTTCTCGATTTTAAAGATTTCGTTCGAGAATGAAAGAGATACACACATTTCTCCAATAAGTCATTATGCATGTTGACGTAAATGCGGGACATTTGCATATCAAACAAATTGATTATCTCAAAAAGAAAGCGAAGAAGGGAAAATCTTCAAAAGAAGTTACTTTATCATTTTAAAAGTTCTTCCAAATAAGACAATAAAAAATTTTGAGGTTAGGGGACACTTTAAGCAACGTACGCGATTCATTGTCCCTGTAGTGTAAACATGTAAAAGAACCCTAATTATTTTTAATTCGCTTTACGAGCATTTTTACAACCTCAAACTACGATATTCCGCAGGCTATTTAAGTCACATACTTTGATATGAAAGGTAAGATAATATAAACTTTATTTCAAGAGGGAAACACCTTACAAATGATTGATAAAGTTATGGCCCTCAGTTAAAACTAGATTACAAGAATAAGAAAATGGAATAAATAAAATTAACCAATTAATAATTAATTAATTATTTAAAGAAAAATGTCAAGAGTATAAAGTATTATTTCCTATTAAATTTAAAAGTTTGACTTAAAAACTTTTAAAGAGGGAGCTTTATGTAAAGTTATAGGTAGAGCATTCCAAATCTCATGTCTTTTATGTTCTTGATTAATGTCTATAGTCAGGCCTGGAACTAGGGGGTGCGGTGTGGGGGAGTGCGACACCCCCCCAAAACGAGTTTCAGTCGGCAGAAGTTATATTTTAGACGTGTTCGATTTAACACGGACAAGTAGAATCATTAACTTTTAGCACTCATCAGTTTAAATTAATTTCAAACTACCAAATTTAAGACTCACAAATCTAATTGATGTTAAATGTTTTGTTTATATGTAAATGTAATCAACGAGAGAACACCAAAGATATAAATTTATTAAAATGTCATCATGTTTTCATTTCATATTGAGAGTGCGTTATTAACGTAGGACTAATTAATCATTTCACCAGCTGACCAGGGTCGTTTTAGTAGGCACCCAACGGAAAGTCAATATTTTGACAAGCTTCGATCGATAGGATGTAGTCGGTACAAGCTCGTGCGTCAGTCGGTTGAAGTGAGCTTACACCCCCCTGTAAAATTTTCTGAGTACGGCCCTGACTATAGACTGTATTCAAGTTTTTTCTTCTATTTTTTTTATTTAGGAAAGAAAATATAAACATGTGTTTTCTGTTCTTGATCAATGTCTAATGACTGTGTTTGTTTGTGAAATTCTGTTTAAATGGTACCATGGTTTCTTTATGTTTTGGAAAATGGGATGGAACATTCTTGATTTCTGTATTGTGATCGCTTTACTTCTTGGGCCATGTGAGTTTATTTTATAATTGATAAATAGAAAGGATTTTCCGTGTTTCCATACAGTTTTATAAAATAATTTTACTCTACTCACGCTGTGATTGGTCAGCTTGCTGGTCTCGATCACGCTACGGAGACCGTATCAGTACCTAATGAGAATAACGTCAGTATTTAATGAGAATTTACATTAAATTAAAATCAAAAGCACTATATATCGTAATTATCTAAAGTATAAGCAATTGTTTCTGAATTATTTAACAATTGCTTCGGTGATCGAAAACCGTCACTTGGGTTTCACCCGGGTTTCGATAACGTTATAGACCCGGGAAAACGTAATCTATTATTTAAATAGAAACACGAGTGCGAGTTTGGGAGAACGAGAAATTACCATGAGAAGACGAGCCGGTAGGGCGAGTGTTTGCACTGCGATTTCAAGTTTTCCCAAACTTTCACGAGTGTTTCTATATAACTGTATGGGAACACGGAAAATTTCTTTTATGAAATTACATCTTGAAAATAAGTAAAAAGTTCATTTATTAAAATCATGAACACATGACTGAATTTTGTGTGAAGTCACACGCGGTGTTTAGCCAATCAGAACACACATCTTCAAAATGTTAACAATGTCGGCACTTTGGTAAAATTGATAGAACATTATACAATTGGTCTTAGGTATAGTCGGACTTGAACAAAACTGAAATACAAAATTATAAGTTTGTGTAAAACATTGTGAAACACATTAACAGTACATTTGCAATACCTCATATTGTTGTAAGAAAGAACTCAAATCACCAAAGAAATCTTCTAGTTGAGTTTTCTTCAAATCAAAAGAATAATAGTCAGCTAGCTCCTTGAACATATTGTTAAACATCCCCCCTGCCGGATAGTTCTGTCGGAAAATTTAGGCCTGTTAATAAGAGCTAAGAAGTTATATATTAAATTGCGACTTTGTATCTAAAGTTTGTGGGAAATTTGACAAATCTTGCCCCCCTCATCTCGCCCCCCTTATTTCCCCGAGGAAATTCTGGTAAGTACTTCATCTTGAAGAGATATAGCGAACCCATACCACTAAACAAGAGATTAGGCTGCAAGACGAATATATGCCGAAATTCCTATATACGCCACTGACAGGCTATTTTTGCGAGCAGGGCTGGCCAGAAGGGGAAATAGCAAAGATGGAATTTCTCGTACATTTAGGTCCAAGTATTCCGGCCTGTAGGCTTCAGTCAATTACTGACCACTCATAAGTAAGCCCGTTTTCCAATTTCCACAGTGACATCATTTTTTCAGTTGTCGACCAATGAAAACGGGAAAGGAAAAAAAAAACGGCGAGCGAGATGGTGAAGTGGAAAACGGGCTTAACGTATACAAAGCGCTTTCGTTGACTATCATATATATTTTTCTAATTTGACATGGAAATAAACAGTACTAACTGGATCAGGATCAGGCAGCAGAGGTGTTTTAAGAATTTTAAGAGTTTTGAGAGCATTCAGAAGTTTGAGAAGGTATTTATACGTGATTTGTAGTCATTGAGGTTTGTCAGTCATTATTGAGGTTTGATAATAACTTTGAAATAACGTCTTGTTCTTTAACTCCAATTTTGAGTTCACAAGATGTTAATTTTCGGAGTTTGTTAATCTTTATTTTCTTAAATTGTCGTCTGGTAATTATTGTAAATGATCAGCATAAATATACGATTATAGTTAACATGTCGTGGAGATCTTGGGAGATCTCTAAGCTATCACACGTCGGAATACACACGTTGGTCATAAGATCGTCATAATGTTATATCTTTCATATCAACCTTGATTTCAAGCTATTGTTCCTGCATAAATTACCTGACCACGTTCATATTATTTACATTTGTCATTCATTTGGCGATTATCAGAAGCTTATTATAGTGTTTTATCCCTCGCTTGTATTTTATAACAATTTTATAGTTTGAAGTCGCTAAATCAGTTCATCATGTCGCACCACTAAATCAGTGCAGAGCTGATAATTAACTGTTAAAATATTTGAAACTCGCGATGATTGATGGTCATTATTTGTGTTTTTTATTTAGCATAAGCTCGTTACCGGGTTTACAGATTGTTGTACAGACGTTGTTACAATCCATTCCAGGTACAAGGGGGGAACATATTCGATTACTTCTATTAGTAAAGTAATAGCGGTAATGACGTCAGTTTAATTTGAGTTTGCTATTAATTATTGCACTGCCAAACAATAGAAAAAGAGTCGTTATGAATCCCTTGAGAGTCAATTTCGGTTTGTTTGTCGGAATTGAATGGCACTTTTGCGAGATCTGTTTTTATAATCACACGTCGCTTTCGTTTCTCTTAACACCAAAACAAGGCTTGGTGGTGAAAGGTAGAAACAACAATAGCATGGCGTCATCTCGCAAAAGTGTCATTAAATTAGATTTATTGAAACGAATTATTAAATGTATTTCAACTACCGAGTGTCTTTTTAATTCACTGTAATTAAAAGCCTGGATTACGTTGCAATAGACCTTTTCCCGCATTTGCTTTACCAGGGTTCTATCTTGGGGGTTTGAGGGGTGGAAGCTTCCCCCACCCAAAGTTGTGATCATTCACAACTGAAGTGTTAGTAGCGACCTTTAGATTGAGTACGAGTACGAGTACGAAGACGAACTTTTCTGCGCAGTGGAGAAACAACAATGGAAAAGAACCATGCGCAATGGTAAACTCGTCTTCGTCCTCAAATCTAAAGGTCTCTATTATTGGACGTACGGTGGTGTATCACGTGCATGTAACTTAATTCAACTTAACTGATTAATGAAATATATTATAAATTTTAATAAACAATATAAAATGTACTTAAAATCCTGGAATGTGTTTTTGTGTTTTATATGACTGGCTTCGTGTAAATATCCACCACAAAATCTTCCGCCAGTTTCGAGAGAACGGGGATAAGGGAGATGGGGCGCAAATGATTGTTTACATCTTGAATGGATTTTTGTTTCAGAATCGCCACAACATCCACTTCTTTCCACAACTGGGAGAGGCCACTCTCACGATATGAACAATTCAGAATGTCTGTAACGGGGCCAACCAATAAGTCCGCATTTTCTTTTAACATCCACTCCAATAGTCCATGATTGTCAAAAATAGAATCCACGACCTTGTTTGCTATCATGCTGAGCAGCGTTACTTATGGTCGACCAAAACGATCAGTAACATTTCAGAGTAACATGGGTAGGAGTATACATGAGAAACCTATAATTCCTGTTTGGGTTTATATTTTTTTGCCATCCGTTGCCGAAGACGGGTAAATGCTCATTTACGCATGTGCAGTCTTCATGGCGTATATTTATACATAAGTCTTTTGTACTTGCTGGTAAAATTTAATTTTAAACATTTTAAACATTTATAGCTTGCCATCGTTACTACGCCATGCGGTAAGTTCTCCCCAAATTCGTATCTAAATATTACGGCGACAACGCAACGCCGTCTCCTCAATCGCCTTGTTCGTACGAGAGACGTCAACGATGACGTCGTCATTTCGTAACTTCCATATTTTGTCGTCTCCAGCCTCAACAATGTCATTGGCATTTCATGGGCAGGAGGGACACGAATGCCGTGCCTCAGTTCACTTTTTTGCAATTCAAATTTTTCAAATTTTCTGGCTGAGTATATAAAGAAGCGAGAAACTTCTTTTGCGAAGGCCGATCGATATAGCAACCCAGAGTGAGAACACATTTTTCAGTGAAATTCGTGTTACAGTTGATACTGCGATTTTCTTTTGTATATAGAATTGCAATTAAACTAATGTTGCGTTGCATTGTTTTACATTGGCAACGCGTTGCATAGTTGCATTCATTTCGACCACGATAATGTCATGGCTGCCGGTTGTGCGATTCTACCTCTCCTGACAAAGTAACAAATTTCAACTGCAGTGACTTAGTTATCACAGAAATAATATCAAGATATGATGATGTTTCTTTTGTATGTTTGGCTGAAACCAATGTTCAATTTCTGTGGTGGGTTTATTTGTGAACAATTCGATCCGAACGAACGGTATGCTTTTACGCCAGGAGTTCTCTCGTTCAGAACTTATTCGTCTTCGTTTGAGTACCTTACAAGTTAGCTGTAATGTTGTTTCGCTGCTCAAAGCACTTAATATATTCAAGCACCGGAGAGGAAAGAGAGGTGGTAGGCGAAAGAAAGCTGAACAAGAACCCGCTAGAATCCCAGTTCGTATTACATAGCGGACAGCAAGCAAGACCAGTCAGATGGAACGAAGGCCTAGGGTTCTAACAAGCATCCCGCGGAAAGTTAACTTAAATGAAAGAGGCAGGTACGATTTCCCAAACATTCGATGTTCAAATTCAAGGTCTATTATGAGTAAAATTGACGAACTTGATGAAATCATGAAAGTGTACTCGATTGATATTACTGAATTATGGTTAAGTGAATCTATTAGTGATGACTATGTGACGTTGGCAGACTATAATATCTATCGATGTGACCGAGTTGGGCGGTTAGGAGGTGGAATTTGTGCTTGGGTGAAGTCCGATATTCAACAACAACAAATTTCTCAACACCAGTGCGACGATTATGAGAGCATGTGGCTGAAAGTTCGCCCCAGAAAGCTCCCCCGTGGGATTTCATCGATTTTAGCAGGAATTGTTTACCGACCAAATAATACGAAAGATGCAAATTTACTCGAACAGCATATAATAGAAATTACAGACAATTACCTGACCCATCACCCGGACTCCGGTATTATTATTATGGGCGATTTTAACCGCATGAATGTAAAATCTACCGAAAGAAAGCTTCATTTAAAACAAGTTGTCAATTTTCCAACGCGTAATGATGTTACACTTGACCTTATTTTAACGATTATTTTAGAATTCTACACAGCACCTCAGCAACTCCCCCCGTTGGGGAGATCAGACCATTGTTCAATCTTATTTACCCCCAAGGCCATATTGCACCTAAGGGAGTGAATAAGATTATCTATACACGGAAGCTAAATCGGTCAAATCTGCATAAGCTATCACTTTGGTTGGAGAAACAGAACTGGTGTGAAGTTTACAGAGGTGACACTGTTGCAAATAAGATGACAGTGTTTTATGATAAGGTTAACACTGCTCTTGACAAGTTTATTCCCGTCAAACCTTGCCGCTTAAATACCAACGACAAACCATGGATGACTAGTTATATCAAGCATATTATTGTTAAACGTCAACGCGCTTGGAAGCAAGGCAATGTCCCACTTCGCAACTTTTTCCGAAACTTTTTTGTCTAAAGAGATTAAGCTTGCCATGGGAAATCATTACAGGTATAACCTTGAGAACACAAGGTCCTGCAATCCCAGAAAATGGTGGAAGGGAGTTAAAGCAATAACTAGACAGAAACCAAACAAGATTCCTAATAAGTTAAGATTTGGTGGCCATGAAGAAACTGGGGCTGAATTAACAGAATTAATTAATAGTGTGTTTTTGCGAATCGTTGACGAATACCAACCCCTGGAACCAGTACCTACCCCTCCAGATTTTATTGTCCCTGATGATTTCTTATTATCAACTTACCAAGTGTCCCGAAAACTGACCAACCTAAATGCCAAGAAGTCCTGTGGGCCGGAACCTATCCCTACTATTGTATTAAAGAATCTGAGCACAATTCTAGCTCCACCTTTAACTAATATATTTAATTCTTGCCTAATGGAAGGTCATTTCCCATCCGAATGGAAGAGAGCTGATGTCTGCCCGGTCCCCAAGAAAACCAAAGTTGTCGACGCAGAGAAAGATCTAAGACCCATATCACTCACCTCACCTGTAGGGAAAGTTTATAATAATAATAATAATAATATCATTTATTTAATCACGATAATTACAACACTGATTATGAGTCACCTTAACTCACTATTACTTAATCACGTTGGCCCCAAATTGGATGACCACCATTTGGATCTGTTAAGGGTTCGTCTACACCTGTACATTGGTGGATCTCATGAACTTTTTATATTCCAATACCGACAACCCAAACGATGAAATAAGACTTTGTTTCTACGACTTGAGAGTAAAGGCTTTGATAGAGTGGACCACTACATTTTACTTGATATTCTGAGAGAGTTGGAGGTCGATCCTGTTCTAATTCAAAGTATTCGTAGTTTTTTGACAGGAAGGCATCAAAGGGTGTGTATCAACGGTCTTTCGTCTGAATGGAAACCGGCACCAGCTGGAATTCCTCAAGGTAGTGTTTTGGGACCTACTAAACGCCCTGGCTTATAGAGAATCGTGGAGATGGAAGTATATTGTGAATAACTCGTGCTCTAGTAACCTTCAGCAAAGCTCGAATGACATCTGCGAATTTGTACATGAAAAGAAAATGATGCTCAATCCAGTAAAATGTAAAGAAATGTTTGTCTGTTTTAAAAGAGTGCCCCCAGTGATCGATAATATTACCATCAACAACGCTCCTATTGAAAGGGTATCTAGCTACAAATTGCTTGGGGTTAATCTGTCATCAAACCTGAAGTGGAATGAGCATGTGAATATGATAACAAAGAAAGCTGCAAGGTGAATATACTCTGCAGTGAGATTACTGAAAAGGGCTGGCGTTGCAAACACGTACTTGGTTATTTTCTTTTCAACATGTGTAAGAACAGTATTGGAGTACGCTTGTCATGCATGGTTTTGCAGTGCAACTGAATACCTTAGAGAACAATTGGAATCCATTCAACGCAGGATCATGCGAATAATCTTCCCCGATACTAGTTATCGAGATGCCTTAGAATATGCTGGTATTCCACAGTTATGCGTGAGATTGGAACACCTATGTGACATGTTTTTCTCCAACATGAAGCAAAATCATAAACTACATGACCTTTTACCACCTTATGTGAACCATTATAACACTAGATCCCAGGCCTCTGGAATGCAATTCCAGTTGCCAACCTATAAAACTAATAGATCTCGGAACAATTTTATTGTCAAATCTGCTTTGAAATGGAACAATACGGTTAGGAAGAATTTAGGGAATGCATAGTTTTACGCATTTTATATTTATGACCTTTTAGAATTTAGTGTAAATAATTTAGCATATATTCTTAGTTATAATGTTAGTAGTAGTTTCTTTTTTATTATTCTTAAGTAACATTGTAATGGGTAAATTTAATTTAGTCTTGGACTACGATTTGCTCAAATAAAGCTATTATTATTATTATTATAAAAAACTGCATCGTGCATATCAAAGTATTATCAATACGTCGATAAAAAGCTCTACAGACGGTGATTTTAATAGATATTCTCTCTATTATAGATATGGCTAATATTGTTTTACTGCTGGTGATCATAATGTTAGTGTTTTCAGTTATTGGAATCACTCTGTTCCGAGATACTATGCCTCAAGAATTTGGTAGTCTATCAACGGGTATCCTTATATTTTAACGTTATCAAATTGAAATCTGTAATGGTAAGAAATTTGATAAACTGGTCCTTTTATATGTTCAAATGTTTGGTTTTATAGGTCTACTAAAATGTCATGCCAACCTTAAACCCCCAACCTTAAACCCCCAACCTTAAACCCACAAACTAAAGGATCAAACCCACAGATCTCACAATCCTCCCACACACAGATGTCTTCGCAGAGGTCCGCCTAAACATATATTAACCACCACGCTCCCCATATTCACCACGCCTGAAGATGGAAGAAGACTACCAATTAAAATCAACCGGTTCACGAATAGAGATCTTATCACGTTTCTCACTCTGTACATCTCTTATCATGTTGTTTATCACGTTGTACATCTCTTATCACGTGGTTTCTCACGTTGTACATCTCTTATCACGTTGTTTATCACGTAGTACATCTCTTATCACATTGTTTATCACGTTGTACGTCTCTTATCATGTTGTTTATCACGTAGTACATCTCTTATCATGTTGTTTATCACGTAGTACATCTCTTATCACGTTGTTTATCACGTTGTACATCTCTTATCATGTTGTTTATCACGTAGTACATCTCTTATCACATGGTTTCTCACGTTGTACATCTCTTATCACGTTGTTTATCACGTTGTACATCTCTTATCACGTTGTTTATCACGTAGTACATCTCTTATTATGTTGTTTATCACGTTGTACATCTCTTATCATGTTGTTTATCACGTTGTACATCTCTTATTATGTTGTTTATCACGTTGTACATCTCTTATCATGTTGTTTATCATGTAGTACATCTCTTATCACGTTGTTTATCACGTTGTACATCTCTTATCATGTTGTTTATCACGTTGTACATCTCTTATCACGTTGTTTATCACGTTGTACATCTCTTATCATGTTGTTTATCACGTAGTACATCTCTTATTATGTTGTTTATCATGTAGTACATCTCTTATCACGTTGTTTATCACGTTGTACATCTCTTATTATGTTGTTTATCACGTTGTACATCTCTTATTATGTTGTTTATCACGTTGTACATCTCTTATTATGTTGTTTATCACGTTGTACATCTCTTATCATGTTGTTTATCACGTAGTACATCTCTTATCACGTTGTTTATCACGTTGTACATCTCTTATCATGTTGTTTATCATGTAGTACATCTCTTATCACGTTGTTTATCACGTAGTGCATCTCTTATCACGTGGTTTCTCACGTTGTACATCTCTTATTATGTTGTTTATCACGTTGTACATCTCTTATCATGTTGTTTATCACGTTGTACATCTCTTATCACGTTGTTTATCACGTAGTACATCTCTTATCACGTTGTTTATCACGTTGTACATCTCTTATCACGTGGTTTATCACGTTGTACATCTCTTATCACGTTGTTTATCACGTAGTACATCTCTTATCACGTTGTTTATCACGTAGTACATCTCTTATCACGTGGTTTATCACGTAGTACATCTCTTATTACATTGTTTATCACGTTGTACATCTCTTATCACGTTGTTTATCACGTAGTACATCTCTTATCATGTTGTTTATCACGTTGTACATCTCTTATCACGTGGTTTCTCACGTTGTACATCTCTTATCACGTTGTTTATCACGTAGTACATCTCTTATCATGTTGTTTATCACGTAGTACATCTCTTATCACGTGGTTTATCACGTTGTACATCTCTTATCACGTTGTTTATCACGTTGTACATCTCTTATCATGTTGTTTATCACGTTGTACATCTCTTATCACGTTGTTTATCACGTTGTACATCTCTTATCACGTTGTTTATCACGTAGTACATCTCTTATCATGTTGTTTATCACGTAGTACATCTCTTATCATGTTGTTTATCACGTAGTACATCTCTTATCACGTTGTTTATCACGTTGTACATCTCTTATTATGTTGTTTATCACGTAGTACATCTCTTATCATGTTGTTTATCACGTAGTACATCTCTTATCACGTTGTTTATCACGTTGTACATCTCTTATCACGTTGTTTATCACGTTGTACATCTCTTATCACGTTGTTTATCACGTTGTACATCTCTTATCACGTTGTTTATCACGTTGTACATCTCTTATTACGTTGTTTATCACGTAGTACATCTCTTATCATGTTGTTTATCACGTTTTACATCTCTTCTCACGTTGTTTATCACGTAGCACATCTCTTATTATGTTGTTTATCACGTAGTACATCTCTTATCACGTTGTTTATCACGTTGTACATCTTGTCACATTGTTTATCACGTAGTACATCTCTTATCACGTTGTTTATCACGTTGTACATCTCTTGTCACATTGTTTATCACGTAGTACATCTCTTATTATGTTGTTTATCACGTAGTACATCTCTTGTCACATTGTTTATCACGTAGTACATCTCTTATCACGTTGTTTATCACGTTGTACATCTCTTGTCACATTGTTTATCACGTAGTACATCTCTTATCACGTTGTACATCTCTTATCACGTTGTTTATCACGTTGTACATCTCTTATCACATTGTTTATCACGTAGTACATCTCTTATCATGTTGTTTATCACGTTGTACATCTCTTATCATGTTGTTTATCACGTTGTACATCTCTTATCACGTTGTTTATCACGTTGTACATCTCTTATCATGTTGTTTATCACGTTGTACATCTCTTATCACGTTGTTTATCACGTTGTACATCTCTTATCGTGTTGTTTATCATGTTGTACATCTCTTATCATGTTGTTTATCATGTAGTACATCTCTTATCACGTTGTTTATCACGTAGTGCATCTCTTATCACGTGGTTTCTCACGTTGTACATCTCTTATTATGTTGTTTATCACGTTGTACATCTCTTATCATGTTGTTTATCACGTTGTACATCTCTTATCACATTGTTTATCACGTAGTACATCTCTTATCACGTTGTTTATCACGTTGTACATCTCTTATCACGTGGTTTATCACGTTGTACATCTCTTATCACGTTGTTTATCACGTAGTACATCTCTTATCACGTTGTTTATCACGTAGTACATCTCTTATCACGTTGTTTATCACGTAGTACATCTCTTATCACATTGTTTATCACGTAGTACATCTCTTATCACGTTGTTTATCACGTAGTACATCTCTTATCACATTGTTTATCACGTTGTACATCTCTTATCACATTGTTTATCACGTAGTACATCTCTTATCACGTTGTTTATCACGTAGTACATCTCTTATCATGTTGTTTATCACGTAGTACATCTCTTATCACGTTGTTTATCGCGTAGTACATCTCTTATAATGTTGTTTATCACGTTGTACATCTCTTATCATGTTGTTTATCACGTTGTACATCTCTTATCACGTTGTTTATCACGTTGTACATCTCTTATCACGTTGTTTATCACGTAGTACATCTCTTATCATGTTGTTTATCACGTAGTACATCTCTTATCATGTTGTTTATCACGTAGTACATCTCTTATCACGTTGTTTATCACGTTGTACATCTCTTATTATGTTGTTTATCACGTAGTACATCTCTTATCATGTTGTTTATCACGTAGTACATCTCTTATCACGTTGTTTATCACGTTGTACATCTCTTATCACGTTGTTTATCACGTTGTACATCTCTTATCACGTTGTTTATCACGTTGTACATCTCTTATCACGTTGTTTATCACGTTGTACATCTCTTATTACGTTGTTTATCACGTAGTACATCTCTTATCATGTTGTTTATCACGTTTTACATCTCTTCTCACGTTGTTTATCACGTAGCACATCTCTTATTATGTTGTTTATCACGTAGTACATCTCTTATCACGTTGTTTATCACGTTGTACATCTTGTCACATTGTTTATCACGTAGTACATCTCTTATCACGTTGTTTATCACGTTGTACATCTCTTGTCACATTGTTTATCACGTAGTACATCTCTTATTATGTTGTTTATCACGTAGTACATCTCTTGTCACATTGTTTATCACGTAGTACATCTCTTATCACGTTGTTTATCACGTTGTACATCTCTTGTCACATTGTTTATCACGTAGTACATCTCTTATCACGTTGTACATCTCTTATCACGTTGTTTATCACGTTGTACATCTCTTATCACATTGTTTATCACGTAGTACATCTCTTATCATGTTGTTTATCACGTTGTACATCTCTTATCATGTTGTTTATCACGTTGTACATCTCTTATCACGTTGTTTATCACGTTGTACATCTCTTATCATGTTGTTTATCACGTTGTACATCTCTTATCACGTTGTTTATCACGTTGTACATCTCTTATCGTGTTGTTTATCATGTTGTACATCTCTTATCGTGTTGTTTATCACGTTGTACATCTCTTATCGTGTTGTTTATCACGTTGTACATCTCTTATCGTGTTGTTTATCATGTTGTACATCTCTTATTATGTTGTTTATCACGTAGTACATCTCTTATCACATTGTTTATCACGTTGTACATCTCTTATCACATTGTTTATCACGTAGTACATCTCTTATCACGTTGTTTATCACGTTGTACATCTCTTATCATGTTGTTTATCACGTTGTACATCTCTTATCACGTGGTTTATCACGTTGTACATCTCTTATCACGTGGTTTGTCACGTTGTACATCTCTTATCACGTTGTTTATCACGTTGTACATCTCTTATCACATTGTTTATCACGTAGTACATCTCTTATCACGTTGTTTATCACGTTGTACATCTCTTATCACATTGTTTATCACGTAGTACATCTCTTATCACATTGTTTATCACGTAGTACATCTCTTATCACGTTGTTTATCACGTTGTACATCTCTTCTCGCGTTGTTTATCACGTTCTACATCTCTTATCACGTTGTTTATCGCGTAGTACATCTCTTATAATGTTGTTTATCACGTAGTACATCTCTTCTCACGTTGTTTATCACGTTGTACATCTCTTATCGTGTTGTTTATCACGTTGTACATCTCTTATCGTGTTGTTTATCATGTTGTACATCTCTTATTATGTTGTTTATCACGTAGTACATCTCTTATCACATTGTTTATCACGTTGTACATCTCTTATCACATTGTTTATCACGTAGTACATCTCTTATCACGTTGTTTATCACGTTGTACATCTCTTATCATGTTGTTTATCACGTTGTACATCTCTTATCACGTGGTTTATCACGTTGTACATCTCTTATCACGTGGTTTGTCACGTTGTACATCTCTTATCACGTTGTTTATCACGTTGTACATCTCTTATCACATTGTTTATCACGTAGTACATCTCTTATCACGTTGTTTATCACGTTGTACATCTCTTATCACATTGTTTATCACGTAGTACATCTCTTATCACATTGTTTATCACGTAGTACATCTCTTATCACGTTGTTTATCACGTTGTACATCTCTTCTCGCGTTGTTTATCACGTTCTACATCTCTTATCACGTTGTTTATCGCGTAGTACATCTCTTATAATGTTGTTTATCACGTAGTACATCTCTTCTCACGTTGTTTATCACGTTGTACATCTCTTATCACATTGTTTATCACGTAGTGCATCTCTTATCACGTTGTTTATCACGTTGTTTATCACGTTGTACATCTCTTATCACATTGTTTATCACGTAGTACATCTCTTATCACGTTGTTTATCACGTAGTACATCTCTTATTATGTTGTTTATCACGTAGTACATCTCTTATCACGTTGTTTATCACGTTGTACATCTCTTATCACGTTGTTTATCACGTTGTACATCTCTTATCACATTGTTTATCACGTTGTACATCTCTTATCACGTTGTTTATCACGTAGTACATCTCTTATCACGTTGTTTATCACGTAGTACATCTCTTATCACGTTGTTTATCACGTTGTACATCTCTTATCATATTGTTTATCACGTAGTACATCTCTTATCACGTTGTTTATCACGTTGTACATCTCTTATCACGTTGTTTATCACGTTGTCATCTCTTATTATGTTGTTTATCATGTAGTACATCTCTTATCACGTTGTTTATCACGTTGTACATCTCTTATCACGTTGTTTATCACGTTGTCATCTCTTATTATGTTGTTTATCATGTAGTACATCTCTTATCATGTTGTTTATCACGTTGTACATCTCTTATCACGTTGTTTATCACGTTGTACATCTCTTATCACGTTGTTTATCACGTTGTCATCTCTTATTATGTTGTTTATCATGTAGTACATCTCTTATCACGTTGTTTATCACGTTGTACATCTCTTATCACGTTGTTTATCACGTTGTACATCTCTTATCACGTTGTTTATCACGTTGTACATCTCTTATCACGTTGTTTATCACGTTGTACATCTCTTATCACGTTGTTTATCACGTTGTACATCTCTTATCACGTTGTTTATCACGTTGTACATCTCTTATCACGTTGTTTATCACGTTGTACATCTCTTATCACGTTGTTTATCACGTTGTACATCTCTTATCACGTTGTTTATCACGTTGTCATCTCTTATTATGTTGTTTATCATGTAGTACATCTCTTATCACGTTGTTTATCACGTTGTACATCTCTTATCACGTTGTTTATCACGTAGTACATCTCTTATCACGTTGTTTATCACGT
This sequence comes from Chrysogorgia sp. JL179-B06, assembly GCA_035772405.1. Lineage (NCBI taxonomy): Eukaryota > Metazoa > Cnidaria > Anthozoa > Scleralcyonacea > Chrysogorgiidae > Chrysogorgia > Chrysogorgia sp. JL179-B06. Next base: position 201,965 of record JAYKKM010000183.1, on the reverse strand, counting down.
TGTACATCTCTTATTATGTTGTTTATCACGTTGTACATCTCTTATTATGTTGTTTATCACGTTGTACATCTCTTATCACGTTGTTTATCACGTTGTACATCTCTTATCACGTTGTTTATCACGTTGTACATCTCTTATCACGTTGTTTATCACGTTGTCATCTCTTATTATGTTGTTTATCATGTAGTACATCTCTTATCACGTTGTTTATCACGTTGTACATCTCTTATCACGTTGTTTATCACGTAGTACATCTCTTATCACGTTGTTTATCACGTTGTCATCTCTTATTATGTTGTTTATCATGTAGTACATCTCTTATCACGTTGTTTATCACGTTGTACATCTCTTATCATGTTGTTTATCACGTAGTACATCTCTTATCACGTTGTTTATCACGTTGTACATCTCTTATCACGTTGTTTATCACGTAGTACATCTCTTATCACGTTGTTTATCACGTTGTCATCTCTTATTATGTTGTTTATCATGTAGTACATCTCTTATCACGTTGTTTATCACGTTGTACATCTCTTATCATGTTGTTTATCACGTAGTGCATCTCTTATCACGTTGTTTATCACGTTGTACATCTCTTATTATGTTGTTTATCACGTTGTACATCTCTTATTATGTTGTTTATCACGTTGTACATCTCTTATTATGTTGTTTATCACGTTGTACATCTCTTATCACGTTGTACATCTCTTATTATGTTGTTTATCACGTAGTACATCTCTTATCACGTTGTTTATCACGTTGTACATCTCTTATTATGTTGTTTATCACGTAGTACATCTCTTATCACGTTGTTTATCACGTTGTACATCTCTTATCATGTTGTTTATCACGTAGTACATCTCTTATTATGTTGTTTATCACGTTGTACATCTCTTATCACGTTGTTTATCATGTAGTACATCTCTTATTATGTTGTTTATCACGTTGTACATCTCTTATTATGTTGTTTATCACGTTGTACATCTCTTATTATGTTGTTTATCACGTTGTACATCTCTTATTATGTTGTTTATCACGTAGTACATCTCTTATTATGTTGTTTATCACGTTGTACATCTCTTATCATGTTGTTTATCACGTTGTACATCTCTTATCACGTTGTTTATCACGTTGTACATCTCTTATCATGTTGTTTATCACGTAGTACATCTCTTATCACATTGTTTATCACGTTGTACATCTCTTATTATGTTGTTTATCACGTAGTACATCTCTTATTATGTTGTTTATCACGTAGTACATCTCTTATTATGTTGTTTATCATGTTGTACATCTCTTATCGTGTTGTTTATCACGTTGTACATCTCTTATCACGTTGTTTATCACGTTGTACATCTCTTATTATGTTGTTTATCACGTTGTACATCTCTTATTATGTTGTTTATCACGTAGTACATCTCTTATTATGTTGTTTATCATGTTGTACATCTCTTATCGTGTTGTTTATCACGTTGTACATCTCTTATCACGTTGTTTATCACGTAGTACATCTCTTATTATGTTGTTTATCACGTTGTACATCTCTTATCACGTTGTTTATCACGTTGTACATCTCTTATTATGTTGTTTATCACGTAGTACATCTCTTATCATGTTGTTTATCACGTTGTACATCTCTTATTATGTTGTTTATCACGTTGTACATCTCTTATCACGTTGTTTATCACGTTGTACATCTCTTATCACGTTGTTTATCACGTTGTACATCTCTTATCACGTTGTTTATCACGTTGTCATCTCTTATTATGTTGTTTATCATGTAGTACATCTCTTATTATGTTGTTTATCACGTTGTACATCTCTTATTATGTTGTTTATCACGTAGTACATCTCTTATCATGTTGTTTATCACGTTGTACATCTCTTATCATGTTGTTTATCACGTTGTACATCTCTTATCACGTTGTTTATCACGTTGTACATCTCTTATCACGTTGTTTATCACGTTGTACATCTCTTATCACGTTGTTTATCACGTTGTACATCTCTTATCACGTTGTTTATCACGTTGTACATCTCTTATCACGTTGTTTATCACGTAGTACATCTCTTATCACGTTGTTTATCACGTTGTACATCTCTTATTATGTTGTTTATCACGTTGTACATCTCTTATTATGTTGTTTATCACGTTGTACATCTCTTATCACGTTGTTTATCACGTTGTACATCTCTTATCACGTTGTTTATCACGTTGTACATCTCTTATCACGTTGTTTATCACGTTGTCATCTCTTATTATGTTGTTTATCATGTAGTACATCTCTTATCACGTTGTTTATCACGTTGTACATCTCTTATCACGTTGTTTATCACGTAGTACACATCTCTTATCACGTTGTTTATCACGTTGTCATCTCTTATTATGTTGTTTATCATGTAGTACATCTCTTATCACGTTGTTTATCACGTTGTACATCTCTTATCATGTTGTTTATCACGTAGTACATCTCTTATCACGTTGTTTATCACGTTGTACATCTCTTATCACGTTGTTTATCACGTAGTACATCTCTTATCACGTTGTTTATCACGTTGTCATCTCTTATTATGTTGTTTATCATGTAGTACATCTCTTATCACGTTGTTTATCACGTTGTACATCTCTTATCATGTTGTTTATCACGTAGTGCATCTCTTATCACGTTGTTTATCACGTTGTACATCTCTTATTATGTTGTTTATCACGTTGTACATCTCTTATTATGTTGTTTATCACGTTGTACATCTCTTATTATGTTGTTTATCACGTAGTACATCTCTTATCACGTTGTTTATCACGTTGTACATCTCTTATCACGTTGTTTATCACGTTGTACATCTCTTATTATGTTGTTTATCACGTTGTACATCTCTTATCACGTTGTTTATCACGTTGTACATCTCTTATTATGTTGTTTATCACGTAGTACATCTCTTATCACGTTGTTTATCACGTTGTACATCTCTTATCATGTTGTTTATCACGTAGTACATCTCTTATTATGTTGTTTATCACGTTGTACATCTCTTATCACGTTGTTTATCATGTAGTACATCTCTTATTATGTTGTTTATCACGTTGTACATCTCTTATTATGTTGTTTATCACGTTGTACATCTCTTATTATGTTGTTTATCACGTTGTACATCTCTTATTATGTTGTTTATCACGTAGTACATCTCTTATTATGTTGTTTATCACGTTGTACATCTCTTATCATGTTGTTTATCACGTTGTACATCTCTTATCACGTTGTTTATCACGTTGTACATCTCTTATCATGTTGTTTATCACGTAGTACATCTCTTATCACATTGTTTATCACGTTGTACATCTCTTATTATGTTGTTTATCACGTAGTACATCTCTTATTATGTTGTTTATCACGTAGTACATCTCTTATTATGTTGTTTATCATGTTGTACATCTCTTATCGTGTTGTTTATCACGTTGTACATCTCTTATCACGTTGTTTATCACGTTGTACATCTCTTATTATGTTGTTTATCACGTTGTACATCTCTTATTATGTTGTTTATCACGTAGTACATCTCTTATTATGTTGTTTATCATGTTGTACATCTCTTATCGTGTTGTTTATCACGTTGTACATCTCTTATCACGTTGTTTATCACGTAGTACATCTCTTATTATGTTGTTTATCACGTTGTACATCTCTTATCACGTTGTTTATCACGTTGTACATCTCTTATTATGTTGTTTATCACGTAGTACATCTCTTATCATGTTGTTTATCACGTTGTACATCTCTTATTATGTTGTTTATCACGTTGTACATCTCTTATCACGTTGTTTATCACGTAGTACATCTCTTATCATGTTGTACATCTCTTATCACGTTGTTTATCACGTTGTACATCTCTTATCATGTTGTTTATCACGTTGTACATCTCTTATCACGTTGTTTATCACGTAGTACATCTCTTATCACGTTGTTTATCACGTAGTACATCTCTTATCATGTTGTTTATCACGTTGTACATCTCTTATTATGTTGTTTATCACGTTGTACATCTCTTATTATGTTGTTTATCACGTTGTACATCTCTTATCACGTTGTTTATCACGTTGTACATCTCTTATCACGTTGTTTATCACGTTGTACATCTCTTATCATAAATGAGATACTTTATCACCAATGTTTTATTACCAATCATATTATGTTGTTAGTCCTTGTGAAATAAGATAATTTATTTCTTAATTAAATAATCAGCCATGTTTGCGTTGTTTACATGTTTGACAATGGATGGTTGGATGGAACTAGTCCAGAAATTTCAGGTACGTTATCAACCGGTTGCCTGTTGTCAAGTCGTTCCCCCCCCCCCCCTAAAAAAACAACAACTCTGCCAAGTTTGCACTCTCAGCTTTCTGGCTTCCTCAGTTCATGCCTTTTTACTCGCAAGATGTAAGTGGTACACAATAATTATCTGAGTGCCTTAAGGCTCGTTTACACAGGCGATCTTTGCTGCGATTTTTCTGATCCTGACGTATGCGATATAGTGGATGACTCACTTAAGTATTGAACATCATAGATCTGCACAAATGGTTCAATACATTCCATTCGATCGCATGTGTTAAAAAGAGAAAAATTGAAGGAAAAATCACCCGTGTAAAGGGGTCTATAAAGGGTATATGAAGTGAAAAATAAGTTCGGTAGAAACTTTATTATTTGAAAGAGATTTTGAAATTATAAAGATTCGCCTTTATACAGCTCTCTCATAACTCACTTCGCTCTTGAGATATATTTGTTGGCAAAACTCGTGACACCAGTGCATATGTCACACTGCATAATGAATCTCGTAAAACTAGACAAGAACGATATATAAATATACATTATTTAACATGCTAATATAATATTGTTCCGATGTTGTTCTCGGAACACAATAAATCTCCTTAATTCGATCGTTTAATTGTTTTATTTAATATCTCACCTAATTGCGTTTGTTCTTTTTACTCTTCCTCTCTCTTCGACAATCTATCCAAATCTCATGCTCTCTGCCGCGTGACTATAAACAATCCTAACACGGGGAAGGGGTGGGACATCCAAAGTACTTTAGAAATAACAATATTTCCCCCCGTTTGCTTCTCCGCTGGGAAGGACTTTTCCCATATCTACCGGTGGATTTTTGGACCGGAATGTAACTCGAGGTGTACCATTAATCTATAGCCAACAACAAGCATATATTCAAACGTGACCTTAATAATCTGACGCATTACCTTGAAATGTCGTAGTTGGCGTAGAAACTGTTGAAGCAGCCATGATAATGAAAAAATGGCATTCTAAACGTTTGTAATACAACTTGAAATAGAGAACGTTGGAAACATGTCAATACATCCGTAACTTATTAACCTCCGTGCCTTAACCCCTGCAGTGACTTCCTCGCTCGTTTGGCACCACAATTAGACAGGAATACAAGACAAGAACATGCGTATATAGATAAGAGTGATCGAATTGAGGCAGGTCTATTGATGATTACAATTAACATAATTTATCCCTTCTTTCCTTTACTGGCTTCTCGTCGGGGATCCCATTGTGCTTCTCAAGACTCAGAAGAAAAACAATCTTATGAATTGGTCTTTTGAAATAGCAAATCTATTTGTCCTTTCTTTTGCCCTTGTTATCCAATACAGATGTAGCAAGTATTATATTAACTTTACGAACATTGCCGTCTTTGGCAGTAATTTGGGCGCATGACAATAATCACGACATTAAGGTTTTCTGCAGGTTGAAACTAAACGCAAATAGGTGTCAATCGCTGAAAACGGAGACTTATAATCACTTCGTTGAGCACTGGGTCATCACGTTGGTGGAGGTTCAGCTCGTTGTTACTTCAGCGGCATATATGCTATGACCCTCCATTTACCATCTTGTACTTGCGAGAAAGTACAACATTCAACCCGTGCCACTGGTATCCGTGTCTAGGATAACCGTTTGGTCGAAATCGGGACTAGGCCAAGACGTGAGAGCTCGTCAAACGATCGGATCTTTTATAGTTTGAAGACTTTTTTGCAAAGAGATGTATGAAAAAGGACAATGGCCCAAAGATTTCACAAAAGCAATAATAGTGACATTACCGAAAAAGACGAATACGATGGAATGTAAAGAACACCGGACATTGAGCCTCATAACACATGCATCCAAGATAATGCTGAAAGTTTTGGCGAGAAGAATCGAGTCGAAGGCAAATCACGTCATTGGTAACACGCAATTTGGATTCAGGAGAGGATGCGGTACAAGGGATGCGATTGCAACATTACGTATGTTATATGAACTGAGATGCCTGGAACATGACCAAACTGTTTTCGTTTGTTTCGTTGACTATGAGAAAGCGTTTGATAGAGTTAACTGGACAAAATTGATGGAGATTTTGAAGAAGATTGGAATTGATTGGCGGGATAGAATAATGATAAGTAGATTGTACATGCATCAAGAAGCAGTAGTGAGAGTAGCTGACGAAGTGACAGAACCAGCAACAATAGGAAGGGGGTGAGACAAGGATGTCTTTTGTCACCAATATTGTTTTCGATATATGCGGAGATGATGATGATAGAGGAAATTAAGTTTGCAGATGACCAAGCTACAGTATGGTAGCTAGCTCAGAAGACGGTTTACAGAAAATGATGGATTCATTGGATGTGACTGGAAGAAGGTACGATATGAAGATCAACGTGAAGAAAACGAAATCGATGAGAATATCAAGGCGAGGAGGAGTAAAACTACATATTGAAATCTATGGAAATACAGTAGAGCAGGTGAAGAAATTCAGATATATGGGAGCTTTAGTGACGGAAGATGGTAGATGCGAAGAAGAAATAAAGGCTAGAGTTGCGATGGCAAAAAAGGCTTTCAATAATAGAAGAGAACTGCTAACCCAGAGAATGGATAGAAAGTTGAAAAAACAAATCATAAAATCTGTTGTATGGAGTGTGTCCTTATATGGATGTGAAACTTGGACAATGAGAAAGAAAGAAGCTGAAAGAATACAGGCATTTGAGATGTGGATATGGAGAAAGATGGAGAAAATAAGCTGGAGAGACAAGATGTCAAATGAGAAGGTTTTAGGTTTGGTGAAAGAGAAAAGGACGATAATGAATGTAATAATGGAAAGAAAAAAAGGTGGATTGGTCACATTTTGAGAGGAGACGGATTGCTGAGAGAGGTGATAGAAGGACGTATCATTGGAAAGCGACCAAGAGGAAGGAAACGTGTGATGATGTTAAATGACTTATGTGGAGGAATCAACTATGCTGAACTTAAGAGTATGGCACAGAACAGAGAAGTTTGGAGAAACTACATGCCTAAAACCTGCCAACTGGCAGATGATGATGATAGACCACTTGAAGTTGACTCCCTTCCTTTCGAGATTGTAAAGCGGAACCGCGATATTGGTAAAAATCGGAACGAACTGTCAGTGTAATATCCAGTGCACCCCAAGAACGAATGAAGAGTAAATATGTCGTATGGTTCAGGATATTCCCTCAACGTATTTATCGTTTCTGGGTCGGTGGTGATACTTGAACTGACGACATGGCCCAACATTCACACACAAAACACCTGTTCCAGCACAATTTCTGAGTCGGAGCGCCGCTGTACCTTTTCATCCGATCATTAAAGTATCATCTTGTATCGGATAGCTTTTGTTGTTGTTTCAACCGTAATATGTGAACGGGATCGAAATCGCTCCGGAAGTAAATAATAAGAATAGAGCGCGGGCCCACCCAAAATTAGTGACCGCATTTTTAGGGGGGGTTGAAATATAGCATTTCCTGCAATTTAAGCGAATGTTTTCAGCTCATCTTGCGGCAGGCATAGTTCAAAATGAAGAATCACATCAACATAATTTGTTAACCTGGACGATTTAATGCCAATTTTTTATCAATTTCCTTAGTTACAGGTTGACTAAAAATGTTTCTAAGTCCCGGACAGAACTCGAACCTTCTGATTGCCGATGAGACGCTTTAACAATTGATTATTGAGCTACATAGACTCAGATGGAGAACGAAGGTTACAATGATGTAGTGGTTCGATTGATATATGTACTGCTATGCGGCAGTCACTATATTTCAGTAATGTTTGGATGTGTCAATATATACACTGCGAAGCAGTGAAAAGTATTACTGATGCTTTTTTTCTGTCCACTCCAAGCTCAGCACATTCAACACATAGTGTCAAAATAGCACCTACTAAGTTTCCTTATGCTATTATTAATCAGATTATCCCTCAAGTTCATTTGTTTATCTTTTTTTACATTTCAGAAAGGCGGTGATTCTTTGTATGTTGGGGGAACTCTATATCTTAATGCATTTATTGCTGTTGGAGCATTTGTTTTTGCCAATTTAGTTGTGGCAGTGGTTGTCACTAATCTTGTAAGTAATTGTTATAACTATCATGCAGGTGAGAAGAAACAAATCTATAAAATATGGAAACCCCATGGAATTATCTTTGGAAAAGTTTATTTTAGTAAATTCTCTAAAATAAGTTATACGTCCTGGCGTCCTTTCTTGGATTGTACATAAAAAGCTTTTTTATTTCTAGGAATTCGCAATGGCTGATGTAAAAACTGAGGAAAGACACGCACATGAACACGAAATTCTATTAGAAAAATACGAGAAAGGTTAACGAAATATTTATTTTACAGTCTCAATCTTATACATGCAAAATAGCACAAATTGTTACAGGATTGTTGAACAATACTATAACAACGCGGCTATATCATGACTGAATAATATTGTTGAACAAGCAACTTTGTTCAGCATTGATGAACCAACAACGGGTTGTTCACAATTATACGCGAAAATTGTTATTCAGTTGTTAGGGGTTTGACTTGCAGACTAAACTTTGGAGTCATTCTGGCATGCATGGCAGTGCCACTGACTTTTTCAAACCATTTTGAAAACAAACTGAAGAACATTCTTTTTTGATCCTCTTTTAGATAAAGACGTTAACACTCCTTCAATAAAGGCTGATGCTGTTTCACCATTTGTACTTTTAAACCAAAAACCGTACCAGCTTCCGGTAATAATTAAGAAATAAGGAGAGGCCGAGGAGGGAGACTAACGGTACCAAGACTATATTTACACGTACATTCTTAGATTAACACACTTCCTGAGGCTCGTTTAAGAGAAAGAGTCTATAAGTTTTTCATGTTTCGTTGCTTACAACTAGTCTCAATAGACGAGTTTCAGGGTCATGCGCAGTAGCAATTTTATTTCAAATTTTCATGAGGTAAAAACAACTGTTTTAGCTAGAAAGATCATATTAAAAATAGTAAAAGTGCAAAGTTTGAAACTAATCGGGCAAATAGTGCGAAAGCTACACACTTTGGAAGTTTTGATCTTCACTATGGATTTAATAGGGATTTTGGCTTGGCGTGCAACGCCCGCCCGCCAAGCCAAAATCCTTATTAAATCACTAATAAATCCCTTTTGAAATGGCCAACTTTCTGCTTGTGTAACTTCTTCCTTTTTTACACAATTCCTTTCAAACTTTGCACTTCTACTATTTTCAATATGCTCTTTCCAGCTGAAACAGTTGTTTTTACCTACGATGAAAATTTGAATATTTGTTGCTACTGCGCATGATCGTGAAAGTCGTCTATTATTCATAATTTATGCATAACTATACAGAGACGAAGATAATTCGTAATTGGAGAAAGAGTGAGGTATAGAGATAGTAAAGGAAAAGGGAAGAGAAAATATTGAGAACGATCACCACGAAGAGATCATCAAACAAGATATTTTATCTAATGAACAATTCAGTATCGAAGAAGAGCGGAATATTGGTACTAGGTACTATGTAACTAACTGATGTTTTCAACCAATACCTTGAGATTCAGAGACAAAGGTTTGACGGCCATGTTGGTACCACGAATAAAAAAAAGTAAATTATTAGATTCGTTTGTTATAATTCTAGCGAAATAGCCATCGTGACGTAATGTGCAAGCCACCAACACATGGAATTGATATTGAACGTTTTACTTAATATAGGACATGAGCAATATACATGAACGAATAGAAGAATTAGAAAACTATTTTCTGATCTTGGCAGCGTTTGAGGACAATTTAGCCCAGTACAAGAAGATAAAGAATCAACTGGTTGAAGTGAGTTGCCACCTTGTATTGATGTATAGCATTATTATGACCATTCCTTTTTTCAAGGGAGAAAATGTTTAGTAACTTAAAACTTTTATTCCGATAAGACGTTTATTTAGATTTGTAACAATTTTTAAAATTCTGCAGAACAATTTGTCCCGAGCATCTGAAGGGAATTTTTAAGTTCCGGACTACCCTGCATAGAAAACAACTTCGTGATAGGATAATCCGTGTAAATAGGATAATCCGTGTTTAATTACGCTGGAGTTAAAGATTGGAAATCCCTACTTATGAACATTAGGGAGACTACATCTGTAAATGTTTTGAAACAAATAATCTTTAAGTACCTTTTGGATGATGGTATTTATTACCATATTTGTAGTCTAGGATAATTCTAGTGTATTTTGTTATATTTGTGGGGTGTAATATAGTGTACACAGCGGTTTTTATATAGTATATATAATTAGATACATATTTATAAGTACTGTTCTGTTAATACCAGCCCCTAGCTGAAAGCTAAGGATCTAACAGTTTAAATATTGTTATTGCTATTATTATTATAATTATAACTATTATTATAATCATTGTTATTATTATTATTGTTATTATTATTATTATTATTATTATTATTATTATTATTATTATTATTATTATTATTATTATTATTAACTTACTGACGGTCAACGGTTCAAATCTCTATGTTGATCTTCCTGGGTACAAAAGTCCATCAATAATAACTGGCGACACATACCGTCCAGATCTACTTTTGACGACTACAAATGAATGTCTCTATATTGTTGAACTAACTGCTGGTTTCGAATCAAATCTCCAAAAAAATGTTGAACGTAAAAAAGATAAATATTTAGAATTAATTAGGGAGCAAAGTAAATCATTTAGATCTGTTAAATTTGTTAATTTATCAATGAGCTCTCTTGGTGTCTTTGCGCGAAAGAATGCTCTACATTCATAAAAATGCTCAACGATCTTGGTTTTGACAAACTTCACCAAAAATATTGCGTAAAAAGAATGACGACGATTGCAATCAGAACAACATATTATATATTCTGCTGCCGTAACAAGAAATGGACAAATCCCGACTTACTTACATTTTAATGTTGTGCTGTATACTGTTATGTGTTTTAAAAGTTATATGTATTGATATTATCGATTCAAGTAGCCGATTGTAAATTACCTTAAAAAGCGAGATTTACAATTGTATATGTAAAATCTAAATTTAAGTTTAATAAAGTTTCCATTATTATTGCGGATGATGCTAATGTGATTCACCCTTTGTTACACGAGTTGAAAACGGCAAATCTTTCCGTTATTTAGGTCGCTATTTTGATTTCAATATGTCAGACCAAGATCACAAGTCAGAATTATACGACATGATTAACAACATAATGAACGAAATTGACGAATTATACTACATCCAAAAAACAAAATTCTCTTGTACAATCGCTAACTTATTTCAAATATATCCTGGCACTTCACCGTTTCAGATATACCAAAAACTTGGGTCTACTATATCACGTCAAAATATATTCGAAAATGGCTAGAACTTCCCATTTCTGCAACTCGTAGCTACGTTCTGCTTCCTCACAACAAATTAGGTTTAAACATATAATTCTTCCCTCAACCAAATTTCGGCAGTGTCAAACCGTCTCCAGATCTGCTTTAAAGTTTTCTCCATACGAAGAGATCAGAAGTCTATGATCGGTCACAAGCAACCACAAAAATGTACAATACGATATGTACAATACGATATGTACAAAAACACAAAAGATGTCCTGAATGCAGTCAGAAAAGAACATGAAGATAGGCTTCAAAATCACCTCGTTTCACAAGGTTCTTTCTTTTCGCGGAACATCGTTAAGCATTCTACATCCACGTTCAACTCCATATGGTCCTCTGTACTAAGCAAACTTCCTAAATATATCTTTAACTTTACTATCCGGTACATCAACAACACACTTCCGACATGCAAAAACTTGTCGAAATGGGGAATATCAACAACATCTGATTGCTCTTTCTGCTCAGCTCCTGAGACCTTGCTTCGTGTTGTTGCTGGATGCAAAACATATCTTAACGAGGACCGCTTTACTTGGCGACACGACTCTGTTTTAAATTTCATCGCTTCCATATTTAAATCTGTACAACATTCTGAGCTTTACGCTGATATTTCTGGCTTTATCAGTCCATCTGTTCTTACTAGAGATCAATTTCGTCCTGGTATCCACAAAACGTTCTTGCTGGTAATCCGACCTAATAGCAATTGAAAACAAAATTATTTACATTCTCGAATTTACTGTCGGATTTGAGTTTAATTTTCAGATCATACCCGTAAAAAAACTATGTTAACTAAGTTAAGTTTGTCAATTTATCAATCAGTACACTTGGAGTTTTCGGACAGTCGGCATCACTAGATTTTGTTGAAATGTTAAAAGAGCTTGAATATGACGCACGTTGTAGGAAGTATATTTTAAAGAAAATAATGAACATGTGCATAAGGAGCTCGTACTATGTTTTCTGTAAACGTGACAAAGAATGGAATAACCCACAACTAATGAACATATAATCTTTTATGATCATATAAAATCAGTTCAAGTAGACATTGCTAAACTACCTGTAAAAGTGAGGTTTATCGTTGTAAATTAATTATTAATTATCCATCGAGGTTCCGAAAACGCCATGCAAGCCACTCTAACTTTTATTTCTTTGTACAAGTCTCTTACCCTCTTCCACCTTTATCCCGAGCAAGATACAATCATTCATCACTTACTTGTCTTCCATTGCGTTTTCTTTTCTCTACACTCTCTTTTCACAATCATATCTAGCTCAACCAAATCTTCCTTACTCAATCTGCGAACGTTCATCACATATCCAGCCACTGGTATCACTCTACAATTCACCGCTCTGACCAAATTCTTATCATATCTCTAGCTGGGTGAGACTTTTCATTCGCTTTTTTACTTCCTTCATCACTCTTCGTCACCTTAACTTCAATATTCTCGGTCTGTTCACACCATAAGAACTTGTAGTTAAGTGCGTGCATTCTCTCCATCTTGCTATGTTCGAACACAATCTCTGCGATCCAACCTTGCTCCAATCACATATCCACTCTGGTATTATACAATTTTTCACCAGTAGCTTTGTATTCTATCTATTCCTGGGGCAGTTCAATTCTTCATCTTCAATTTTTCCTCTTCTTCGGTAATGGTGTCTTTTATCTTTCAGCTGTTGCTCATTCTCCAGCATCCATTGTTGTTCATTATCTTTTCTTGTTCCAAATTCCTTCCCAATCTCTGGAACGTTCCCTGTAAAAATATTTTTTATTCAATTTTCTGTAAAATCCGCCTTCTTCTCCGAACACAGCATTATTACGGATCTTTACTCCTCTCGTAACCATCTTATTTGGACTTTCTTGTGTCGCAATTCGTCAAGCCACTTCTACTTCACTCTACGAAGCTCTTGATCCGTCGATCTCCTACATTCTATTTTGGTCTTAACTCTTTCTTGTCTGGCTGAAAAACATCCAAAATTGAACCACATCTTTGATCTATTGATATCTCTGGAAATAACCATAACTGTCGCAAAAGCAATACATTTTATGAAAGCCCAGTAAATCAGCTTTTACCAATGCTTTTAAATTTCCCGAAAATTAAAGACATATTATATTAATATAAATTAGCATTAATTATCACAATTAGGTTTAAAATCTTTCATTTTTTAGAAAAGCCCATCTTGCACGCCCACGTAGCATCCCGAAAATTCAAAATGCCACCAATCGCAGAGTATTTTTATGAAATAAAATCAAACCTGATCTCATGTGCTTATCGATTTTCAATTTTTAATCTTGCGTTACCGTGTGCCGTGTTTTTCGATTCACGACTTCGTCAGTCTTGTCGGACTGATTTTGTCTGTGACGGACAGGAAAGAGTAAAAGAGTTAAATAGTTTTTATTAATTATATAGTTTTTAACCAATGTTTTGTAAATCCATTGTATTTTTTCTGCTTAAGATGGAAGTTCGTCCAGGAAACTCAGCATCCTGCACCTGTCTTTTACTCTCTTCATGAACCCTCGACCCTTCTCGTGTTCTTACCAACCTCAGTTTCTTTTATCCTCGCACCATAAGGAGGTTGATGTTCCGTTTCTCGATGTATTTTTATGTACTTCTTGTAAGTCAGCAACCATTTCAGATGTCGCAGTTTGACTCCAAGTGCCCTGATAAGTATTGTTTTGATTATTTCGATGGATAAATAATAGACAAAAGACCCTACGAGTAAATACACGAAAAATCAATCCATCCATCGTGGCCCGGCACAAAGGATATATCTATCTTACTGAATGGTTTTACCGATAATACGGTCGGATATTTTATGAGTTTCGGATGTATTTCCAAGCCCTACAAGGGCTAGGAAAATGTGAGAAAAAAATGGGATATTTCTGATTACACGACTGTTTAAATGAAGTAGACAGTTCGCATGAAATGTGGTATACGGAATTTAGTGTGTGTTTCGCTTCTGGATTTGACCATTTCTCTTAGCCATTAAGAAAAATGACGCCATTGTCATATAATAAAAGTCTATTACAGAGTCGCTAGTTCTGTGATAAATTACTTACGGCAAGATTACCACCTGCTATTCATCCATCGGCATAATTGACCATATATATTGAATTTGGGATTTTTCACCAATAAAAATACGGTTTACTCAATAAAAAGCCGTGTGTCTTTTTCATTACCTGCTACCTGGAACCTCTAGTTTCGTTCAGTAGCATATAGTGCCATCTCACTGAAACAAAATCCAAAAGTCGAATAACCGTCTCCTTGTAAAAATCCAGTCGAAATCTGCTTGTCTTCTGCCCATCTTTCCACACTTCCAATCTTGTTTTCTACTTCATCAGTTCCTCAATTAATCTACATAGGTCATCTGTTGTCTCCATCCATCGATATACCTTCAACGTCCAGTTGTGATGTACTTTAACGCAACAGATACATTTTTGTGTTCTCTCGTTTCATCTATTATACATTTATCAATTAAGAGGTCTACCTTGGTGGCTCGATAGAGAAAAGTTTTGATAGCGTTTTTAAGGACACTGGACACTTTTTTTTTGATAATTTTTATTTTATGGGTAAAAGTAAGGCTCTCAAATGCCATTCATCAAATAACGTTTGGTGCACATTTGTTAAATTGCGCAAAAGCCGCAGACTTAATTCTGACCTCGCTTTTTCTGGAGACCAAAACATTATGTAGGTTGCGGTAAAGTTAAAATCTCAAAGTATATACATGGTGGGAATCTGAATTTTTGGCTATAATATCAGCAATGTTGTGCAAGGAACGAGAATCAAGCAGGTATGACAATGTCTTCATATATTTTGTTCAATCCTGAAGAAAGATCGGGTAGAAAATGGTTCCACATCTCCCTCAGGCAGCTACCAATTGGGGAAAACAAAAATTCAAATTCCATGCTCTGATCACTGACTGGAACAATCTGGACTCTAATATAAGAGAAACTAAGGCCAAACGTAAACAAATTTTAAATTGATTTGTTATAGTTTTCGTACATTTTGATGCTTATGATTCTATACAGTTTTTACTTACATGTTTTTAATTAGTCTATATTCTTTATTTGTATTTTTTTCAGGACCCTACTGAAGTAATCAGACTAAAATGTTTATAACTTATGTTAGCATAGTCTAAATTAAAAATATATATACATAAATACATAGTGAAAATGTTGTGTAAATGGCGCTATAGTTTCCAAGATATCACAAAAATAAAATTCCAAGGCTACTAAAAATGACAAATCCTAGAAATCAGACACAAAGTTCAATATCATCGTTCCACTTTCAAGTGAGAATTCAAGTTTGAGACTCAAAATGCTCCAGTTTCGCAAAGTTTAATCCTTAAATTTTCCTTAAAATTTATTTTTTCCAAAAAAGAGGTTGTTTTTTTCCTATCGAGCCACTTTAATCGGCCGATTTACGGTTTAGATACGGATGAGCTGGCGTAATTCTTTCATCTTGCCTTTAATTTCCGTTCGTGTCTATTCCACATCCTCTTCCGATTTTTCCTTTGACATTCATGATCATAGCTATTGCCTTTCCATTGTACACTGCATCATAGTTTCTACCTGGTTGTTGTCCTCTCTCAGTAGTGTTGTAGCTCTCATTATATCCAGCATTATCTCTCAAGTTTTGCCTAGAAATTGACTTTCTTCCAGGAAATTCAGCATTCCATCTGTTTTATCGGAGGGCGGTATCGTTTTATTATTCCTGTGGATAATAAAACATTCTTTGTAAAAAGGGATGTTCAAGGATTGCGAATTTCGGGTGCAGCGTCCACTTATACTGCCTCTCTTTCTAAGTTGCTTGGATAAATAATCAGGTGCTGTTCCATTCATGCATTTGAAAGTCAGACAGCGTCGCGATAGAGAATATAGAGATTAACAGCAATTCAGCGCAGTTCGTTCAACAATGGAGTGTGGTCGAATTTCTTGGAATTAGTGATTATACGGACAGCAAAGTTCTGTACAGCCTGAAGTTTACAGATATTACTTGCAGTGGTGTTAGCCCACACAGACGAACAGTAATACATTTTTCTGAATACTAAACTTTGAATGACTGTTAATCTGCGCTAAACTTGACATACAGGAAGAAACAGTCTTAATAACATGAGAATCAAAAGAAAGACTTGGGTCAAAACTTACTCCGAGATCTTTAGCTGATTGTGCTGGTATAAGTTCCTTACCAAGCAATGCCAGACTCGGAAATCAGAGATTTTCGTGTTCATTTGGCGACTCCCAAAAAGCATAAGTTTTGTCTTAGGTCCATTAATGAGGAGGCAGTTGTCAAGGCATCAATCACGAATCCTGCACTTCTCACATACTTTAGACAACATCGGTAGCAGCGAGATGGGTCTGTTGTTGGCCTGCTCGTGATCTCCGTCTTTCAGGATTGGTGTAATTTCTGCCATTTTCCAAGCGGAACAAACTGGTAGCAGCGCTAGTGAGGCGTTAATAATTGAGGAAATTGTCGGTAATATTGCAGGGAGGCTGTCCTTGATAACTCGCTTTGAAATCTTATCAATCCCCAGGAGACTTATTGTGGAGACTCACATTCCACTATCTTAAAGACGAATTGTTCAGATACAGCATATGTTTCCGAGGTTTAAAGTCTGATTTCGCAGTCCAAATGGTTCTACCCCACTGCTCATAACCATTTAACCTTTCAGGGATCCTTTTTCTCCAATATTACTAAGTTCTCCTTTCCTCAGCTTACGAAAATATGGTGTGCGTCTCAGTCCAATCTCCCGAAAAATATTTTAAATTTTACGATACGATATATGAATAACTCTCTTCCCACGTGCCAAAACCTTGCAAGATGGGGTGTATCACCAACTTCAGATTGCTCTCTTTGTCTGGCCCCGGAAACTCTTCTTCACGTAGTGGCTGGAGACACGACTCTACCTTGAACTTTCTCACAACGACTCTACAGACCGTAAGTGGTTCAAGTCTTTATGTTGATCTTCCTGCAGGTTATAAAAGTCCATCGATAATAACTGGTGACACATACCGCCCAGACTTGCTCCTATCAACAAGTGGATGCCTCTACATTGTTGAACTGACTGTTGGTTTTGAGTCAAATCTTCAAAACAACGTCTATCGTAAAAAATCCAAATATTCAGAATTGATTAGGGAACAAAGTCAAAGTGAACAATTCAGATCAGTTAAATTTGTAAACCTATCGATCAGCTCCCTTGGTGTCTTTGCAGCAGAATGTTCTACATTCATAGAAATGCTGAATGATCTTAGTCTTGACAAGACTCAACAAAAATATTGTATTAAGAGAATGACGACGATCGCAATCAGAACCACCTATTACATATTCTGTTGCCGAAACAAGGAATGGACAAATACCGAACTGCTAACTTTTTAAAATTATTGTGCGATATATTTGTTTTATGTTGTTATATATAGTTATTAGTTATATATTGTTAGTGTTGATTCAAGTAGCCGATTGTAAATTACCTTAAATAAGCGAGATTTACAGTTGTATATTATCTAAAAAGTCACTTAATAAAGTTTCCATTATTATTATTATTATTATTATTATTATTCTTATATTATTCTTATATTATTATTATTATTATTATTACTACTATTATATAATTATTTATATATTTAATTATTATATATTACATATATTATATAATAATTAAATATATAAATATATAATATTTAATTATATATTATTATTATTGCTGTATATTTTGTTTCTCAGGTCTTTGGGTGTATCTGTGACCTTCACAAAAGAGCTAGAATGGATGGATTGCTCAGAGAAGCAGAAGCCGTTAACACTGGGCGTGATATGGGCTTGGAAATGTATAACGTATGCATCCGTTTAAAATTTGTATTTTAACAGACACCCTAGATTTTAATTAATAATCAACATTACTGGCTGAGAAGTGGTGGGTAAAAAACATATACTACAATAGTTACACCAACTTGGCATAGCTGATTCTCGACATTATCTTTACCTACCAACAAGAACTACAGTAAAAACCCGCTAACAAGAACCTACATTTTACCCAATCAGCCTGGCGTAGGTTCGTATATTCTTATATGTTCTTATATAAACAATTTCTTAATTTCAGCCTGAGATTCTTAATAATGGTAGGTTCTTGTTAGCGGGTTTTTACTGCATACCAGCAGTGATTTAGAAACCACATCTTGATAAGAAAACTCCATTACCAAAAACACAATCTCTGAAACTACCAGTACAGACAATACATACTCCACCAAGGATACACACCTTACATGAACTACAAAATGATCATCCTCAGGGTAACATGAACGATTATCGTCATGATTAACCTACCGACTAGTGCTGAGTAATCGTGCACTTAAACGAAATATCACATTACGTTTCCTGCTATTTTTTGGTACAGAACATCATTTTAGGTTAATAAATGTTCGCATTTGCCAAAAAAATGAACAACAAACATTCTATCACAAGAAATTTAACGTCCAAAGTCGCCCAAATTTTGTCCGCCATTACTCAAAACTTGTTCCAGACGAGCCAAAATTTTGGTTAGGATTATAGTTGTGTTGGGACAGGCTTACATGAAGTAACCAGCTTTAGCCATACATGAAGTACCTACCTTGTTTAGTGGTATGGGTTCGCTATATGGGTTCGACTTTGTTACGCTAAAATACATGGCTTGAATATTTACATATGTATACATATTTACAATGTTAACCGTATTATTAGTATATCTGACCACCACTGTAATTCAGCAATTTTCTGCGAATGTTTGTAATTAAACATATATTATTATTATTATTATATCCCTGCAAGATGAAGTACTTACCGAGTATGTGATTGTGACGTCAAATACTCAACACGTGACAAAGCTTTATGGAAATTATACGTGTTGAGTCTTTGACGTCATTTCTCTAATCCGAACCTAAGCGTTCGGAACATGTTCGAGTAATGGCGGCCGTATAATCTCGTATAAAAACAGTCTGAAAAGGCGACTTCCCATGCTCGCAATTACTTGAAATTTGGCAAGTTAAGTAAGAACACCATACTCTTTACAAATATGTAAAAATTTGGAATACCAAAAATTTGATCACAGGGGCACTTTAAAATGGATTAATTATCACACTGTTCCCAGTTGGCGCGGAAGTTAAATGGGTAGAGCAGCGGAATCCTTAAATTTTTATGATTGTATTTGAAAGACCACTCAAATCAATAAAAATGGCTTTTTCATGCCTTTTATATTTTGACTTAGTTATAACGCTTTATCAGGTATCATTCATAGTTCTTATGTGGTTGCTATAACAACAGATTAGTTTCCAGGCCTTTTTCTTTCTTTAAAATAATTGTATGTTTTCCACCAGTTAGTATCTTTTCTCTCTAATTCTCAATGTACGAAGACAGTTTAAAACAAAAAATGACGAAAAATGGTAGATTTTGTTTTTGTTGAGGGCCTGGAAACTAAACTATTGTCATAGCAACCACGTTAGAACTATAGCAATGCTTAATTTTGCTGACTGAGTACGTCTGCAAAATATGATCCACTTTACTCTAACCATAGACTATCCAGAAGACAGGGACTGGAAACGCAGGGTAAACGCTATGATGCTGACGTTCTATCCGTGATACGGCTAAAGCACGTATCGATTCTTAGTTGCTACGGCAACCAGCTCTAATCAGAACAAAAAAAAATCTCGAAAAATTTTTTTTTCCATTGTTTATACGTGTGTTTTTTGCACGTTATCGAGCGTTAAAAAGCTTATTTTTTATGTTAATTGAAGGAGATAAATATTGTGAAGGTAAGGCTGCTTTGTTTTTGATTTTTATTTTTATCTGGCAGCTATATTTTTTAATTTTACGCAGGGCTTACACAAAAATGGCGCAGGTAATTTGCATCCTTAACTTACGCATCTCTTTCAAACCCTGAAACTTGAAGAGAAGACTATGACTTGTCTACTATAACATACGTTTGCCATCGTAAATACAGTAAGAGTGCGTTTAAAGTAGTTACAACCATGTGTAATACCTGAATATTGTGAAAAGCAGACCTTTTTTACGCATCGACATTCGCTACACAAGAGCATTGGCATTTGTGTTGATGTCTCTTCAAACCATGTAAGTCTAATTTTAACAAATTTTATGATTTTTTACTAAAATATTTTGAAGAAAAATATATATGAGTGTGCAATTACCACGTTTCTGGACTCTTTTTTGCTCTGACAACGCTAAAAATCTCAAATGAATGCGTGCATATAGTTATTGAGTGCAAAAATGTCGCCATTCTTGTAGTTAAAGTACGTGTCCAGTTCAAACCCTGTAACTTCGCTTTAAGTACATTTCAGAACCTCAAAACAACATATTTTAAAGATAAATATATATGAGTGTGCACTAATCACGTTTTCGGACTCTTTTTTGCTGTGAAAATGCCAAAATCTCAATTGAATGCGTGCGTGTAGTTATTGAGTGCAAAAATGTCGCCATTGTTGTTGCCCTCACTTCAAACCCTGTAGCTTTTGCTTGAATGCAGCTCATGATTTGTAATTTACATATTTTAAACAAAAAGAAAACTGTGGATACACTTAACGGTTTTTTAAACTTCTGATGGGTCAAACAAAGCCAAAAATCATCTTTGAGTGCTTGCGTATAAATACTGAATGCAAAAATATGGCCATTGTTGTTGTCAAAGCATGCCCCCACTTCGAACCCTGTAACTATAGTTTGACTGCAGTTAATGATTTGTAATTTACATATTTAAAACAAAAAGAGAACTGTGGATGCACTTAACGTTCTTTAAACCTTTCTGTTGGGTCAAATAAAGCCAAAAATCGCCTTCGAATGCTTGCGTAATGTTTTTGGCTGCAAAAATATCGCCATTTTTGTTGTCAAAGTATGTACATACTTCGAACATTGTAACTATACTTTGAATGATGTTTATGACTTGTAATTTACATAGATAGAAGATAAAAGGATAAAAAGAAAACTGTGGAGATAAAAGGAAAAAATAAAAGATAAAATTAGATAAAAGGAAAACTGTGGAGGCACTTAACGGTTTTTGAAACTTTTCTTGTGTCAAAAAAGCCAAAAATTACTTTTGAATGCTTGCGTAAAGTTTTTGAGTGCGAAAATGTCGCTATTGTTGTTGTCAAAGTTTTTCCCCGCTTGTCCTACTTCGAACCATAGTTGGAATGCAGTTCATGATTTATTATATAATTTACATATTTTGAAATAAAAAGAAAGAATGTGAATGCACTTATTAACGCCACAAACCTGAATCATTCCTGAAAGCCCATTCCACTTCAAAATATCCAAAAAACAAAATTTTCGAACAAGCACAAGCTCGGCCAAAAATTCTCGCACTCATTGTCAACTTGTTTCAGGAGTTTATAGCAGTTCCGGTTCGAACGTTTTTACAAATTATACACACAATTTGATATTCACATTCCCTTTTCCGTGCGGATGTTTCAGTAGTAGAAAATCAGTAAAGAAATGACCACAGTCTACAATGAAAACCTGTTTTCAAAGCAACAGCATTGGTGATTTTGTTCAAAGTGAGTCCGCAAGATTTGCAGCTGACCGTATCACGGACGGCACGCGTAAAACATTAGCCGTTTCCAGTCCCTGTCTTCTGGATAGTCTATGCTCTAACCAGTCTGAAGATATACACCCTACCTGATTTTCAGTTGTGTTGTCATGCTGTGTCCCCTTTTACATAATTACAAAGAACGGGATAAGATATAAAAAGCATGTCAAAGCCATTTTTCATTAATTTTAGTGTTCTTTCAAATACAATCATAAAAAAATCACTTCTTTAACACTTTAAGGTGCGTGTTCAACTCAACAATTTCCCGTCGACCAGTAGTGCAGGTTTATAATGACGATTACTTTAGTTTGTATATGTCATATAAATATGAAATCAATACGCAATATTAAACACACTAAATTATTGTTTTAGCTCGAGGGAGGAGATATTATATCAAATTTAATGGAATTGGAAGAAAACAAGCTGATTACTTCCAAACGACGTAGCATGGACAACTTGATTCGAGGAGGTGCTACTGCTCTTTCATCATCTTCTAATAATCGCAACATCAAAGGAAGTGGGATTTTACCATTAAAACCCATGACCAACAACCAGAAACAATAATTTGAAGAACAGTTTATTGCGCGAACGATTTAACAAGAACAATTATATTGTTTTGAATCTTGTGAAATATTTAATTTGGGAAGTTTTTAAAATTTGGAAATGTTACAATTTTATATAAAAATATTTCTATAGCTTGTTCTTGATAGTTGATGAGAGTTGTTTTGTGAGCAATGATCACTCTTTCAGTATGTTACTATCATTTTGTAAATAAACCAAAAAAAATTGATACACTCCACTTTTCTACTATCAGAAGCCTTGCAAAATGCTAAACCACATCGCAATAAGTAAGAAATGGGAGTATATTGATGTTTTATAAATCATCAATTTGGTAGAACACGGGATTAGATTGCGTAGTCGCATAAGCACTCCCACTTTCTTGCTGGACTTCTTGCACATCTCACTGATGTGACCACTAAAATTTAAGCTTTCATCAAAATATACCCCTAACAATTTGATGTGGTCAGTAATCTTGATAACTTTGTCGTCTATACGGTATATCAGGACGACAGCTGGTATTCAGATTTCGTGGATTTATAATCAATGCCTGAAACTTATCTGGGTTCGCTAAAAGGTAGTTGTCCTTATACCATGTCGCAGCGCATTGTCCTTCCTACAAATAATTATTTCTCGTAATAATAATAATAAAGACGTATTAGGAGCATTATACAATATTCTCAATGCTCTTACAACAATATATTCTTAATGGACGATACATGGACGATCGTATCCTCAGAAAAATGATTCTGAGTCCCGGACAGGAATCGAACCTGTAACCTTCTGATTGCCATTACAATGATGTACTCGTTCGATTGATATATGTAATAGATAAACACCGAGAACGAGGGATGTATGCTATATACAACCCCGAGGACGCGCAGCGTCCGAGGGCTGTATATTGCATACATCCCGACGTTCGAGGTGTTTATCTGATTTATTACATGATTAAGGAGGTTTTCTAACGAAGTTTTGTCCATTTTTCCACCTTGGACAAAGATTTTCCTATTTTTTTCTTCGTTTCTTATCTAATTAGTATTCATAGGGATGTATGCTATATACATCCCGCGGTACATCAAAGAAAACCGACTCAATCATGTAATAAGTAATGCCTATGCGGCAGTCACTATATATATCGGTAATGTTTGGATGTGTTAATATATACACTGCTGTAGTGAATGTGGGAGAGCTTGGAGTGGACAGACGATACATAGACGATCATAATACTTGGATGTGTTAATATATACACTGCTGCAGTGAATGTGGGAGAGCTTGGAGTAGACAGACGATACATATAGACGATCATAATACTTGGATGTGTTATTATATACACTGCTGTAGTGAATGTGGGAGAACTTGGAGTAGACAGACGATACATAGACGATCATAATGCTTGGATGTGTTAATATATACACTGCTGTAGTGAATGTGGGAGAGCTTGGAGTGGACAGACGATACATAGACGATCATAATGCTTGGTGTGTTAATATATACACTGCTGTAGTGAATGTGGGAGAACTTGGAGTAGACAGACGATACATAGACGATCATAATACTTGGATGTGTTAATATATACACTGCTGTAGTGAATGTGGGAGAGCTTGGAGTGGACAGACGATACATAGACGATCATAATGCTTGGTGTGTTAATATATACACTGCTGTAGTGAATGTGGGAGAGCTTGGAGTAGACAGACGATATATGAACGATCATAATACTTGGATGTGTTAATATATACACTGCTGTAGTGAATGTGGGAGAGCTTGGAGTAGACAGACGATACATAGACGATCATAATACTTGGATGTGTTAATATATACACTGCTGCAGTGAATGTGGGAGAGCTTGGAGTAGACAGACGATACATAGACGATCATAATACTTGGATGTGTTATTATATACACTGCTGTAGTGAATGTGGGAGAACTTGGAGTAGACAGACGATACATAGACGATCATAATGCTTGGATGTGTTAATATATACACTGCTGTAGTGAATGTGGGAGAGCTTGGAGTGGACAGACGATACATAGACGATCATAATGCTTGGTGTGTTAATATATACACTGCTGTAGTGAATGTGGGAGAACTTGGAGTAGACAGACGATACATAGACGATCATAATACTTGGATGTGTTAATATATACACTGCTGTAGTGAATGTGGGAGAGCTTGGAGTGGACAGACGATACATAGACGATCATAATGCTTGGTGTGTTAATATATACACTGCTGTAGTGAATGTGGGAGAGCTTGGAGTAGACAGACGATATATGAACGATCATAATACTTGGATGTGTTAATATATACACTGCTGTAGTGAATGTGGGAGAGCTTGGAGTAGACAGACGATACATAGACGATCATAATACTTGGATGTGTTAATATATACACTGCTGCAGTGAATGTGGGAGAGCTTGGAGTAGACAGACGATACATAGACGATCATAATACTTGGATGTGTTATTATATACACACTGATGTAGTGAATGTGGGAGAACTTGGAGTAGACAGACGATATATGGACGATCGTCAAGCTCGTATCCTCAGAAAAATGATTCCGGGACTCAGAATCATTTTTCTGAGGATACGAGCTTGACGATCGCCCATGTATCGTCTGTCTACTCCAAGCTCTCCCACATTCCCTACAGCAGTATGTATATTAACACAATATATTCTAAATGTTATTTATAAAACTAATTACAGTTTCAAGATAAAGCCTATATATATAAATTACCACTATGAACAAAAAACTATTCATTTAAAAAAAGAAAAGTCTTAAGTGCTGACTTAAAACTACTTAAAATATCAATGCTTCTAATTTCTTGTGGTAATAAATTCCACAGTTTTGGTTCGGCAACTGAGAATGTTCTGTCTCCATGAGTCACCGTTTTGGATTTTGGCTCAAGTAGCAGATTTCGGTTAGATGATCTTAAAGTACGAGTAGGTTTATATTTAGTTAGTAAATCAGTAATATAAAAAGGTGCCTGGCCATGTAAAGCTTTGAAAGTAATTATCAGTATCTTAAAAACAATCCTTGATCTCACTGGCAACCGGTGAAGATTACGAAGCACAGGGGAGATATGATCTGATTTTTTAACTCTTGCAACAAGTAATAGAATCGTATAGAATATCAATAATTAAAAAATCATCCCCACTTATACAATGTCATTCATCATTTACAAATTGATTGATTCATTGACATGATTATGTAATGATCACTTTAAATAACAATTACTTCTTCCAGTTCCATAATTCTATATTATATATAGCTTTTTGATTGGCTAACGAGCGGCTGAGTATCAAAAAAGACGCAGGTACTACCCGTGAGGAAGGTATACTAGTGAGGAAAACGTAGGATTTATGCCCCACACTCTGCTCTCCACCACACCACTGGACACTCCGTTTCTCTAGATGATTTCAAAATTCTGAATCCAAACTGCTGCTACGTGAAAACGTACTTATTTGTGAACTTAAACCTTCATTTAATTCAAATTTGGCTCAACATTTCTGTATTTATTTTAATACAGGTATATGTTTTCAGTAGTAGGGAAAGGCCGATTCCAGCGCAGCCACGATGTTTTCCGAAGTTTCCATAGGTTATATGTTTTTCACTATATTTTTCTTTATTCCTTTTGCTGTCTTTCCGTTTCCTCCATCTTCTTTCAAGAAACTGTACATTTTACTGTAGATCTCAGACCAACGAACTCTACGATTGGTATCACAGATGTCTCATCCTTCATTTTCCCTATTACTTTCTTGTTTGTTTGGTCGAAGTATGGCGATGACTTGCTGTATCCACTGAAGTCGAATATTTCTTTATCCTTGAACATATCCTTATATATGTCCTTCGTCTAAATCTCATATGTGAGACTATCTGTATCTGTGAATAGTAGTTTAGCTTTATTTATCTTCTTTATATAGTTATAGTGGAAATCGTACATTAGTGTCTTTGATAGGTCGAGTATACACCAGGGGCGGATCTAGGATTTTTGAAGGGGAGCCCGAGTCTTCAGGGGGCCGGGGGATGTCTTCCCGGAAATGTTTGAGTTCTTGGGTCTCAGAAATTATACAGTTTCCATCCTTTCAAAAGCGGTTTTTGACAGCAAGTTTCAGCCGTAGAAAAAAGGTTATAATATATTTGGGTTACTTACACTTTATAGAATATTTATAATATTTGAGTTGGATTAATAGCTGATTATGCTAAACAAAGCTATAATTTACATGTTACTGTTTGCTTTCTTGCAGCGACTCAGTACCGCAGACCAGCTCTCAACGAAGGCGTATCAGTATTCAATATTTTGCTTCGTTTATTATTTTTTCTAGTCCAAAGAGGGGGTTGGCTAGCCACCCAATCCACTCCCCCCCCCCCTAGATCCGCCCCTGTACACATTCCCACATATGCTGGTCTATTCAATGTCAATGCATGTCTCTTTTATCTTATGAACTGCTACTAGATTGTCGTTAAATATTTTACTACTTACGTAGGTTGGTTTCGATGTCAGTTTTTTCAGTTTCGATTTATTTGTTACTAATTCTATGCTCACACACTTTCGTAGATTTTCCATTGTCTTTCCAAACACGCTATTGTTCATTAGCTTGAAAAAGTCCTTCTCAAAGTCGTTTGAGGCTTGTGTTCTTTTATTCGTATTAAAGTCTATATATTCTTTTAGCCATGGTGACTGGTCAAATTGTAATACTCTATGTATTTTACTCACTTTTATTCCTATAATTTGTACAATTGTAGATTTCTATAGTGTGTCACATATTTTTTCTTGTCGTCCAGATTTGGTACTAATTTTTCTACCTCTCCTATGGATATATTAAACTTCTCTTTTATTGTTTTACAATAATTCGATAGTTTGTCAGCTGTTATCCTTCACTTTCTCTGGGGCTAGTGGATAGTCGTTGTGGAGATCGTGTAGTTCCTCTGGATACTCTAGGTCGACCTACAATGTTATTCCTTTGCTCGAGTTGTCTTGGTACTTACTTATGTCACATTCGTTTATCCACTTAAATCCACCCGTTGGTAGGTACTGACTCATAGCCCAACCATGTAAGTTGTTAGCGTCCAGATATGTAATATATTTCGATGGTTTGGTGTCGTCGTAATTCTTCATATATTTATTGTTCGCTTTTCCGTATCTATTGGCTATATACGACACACCACCACGCATTCCCTTTTCTATGAACTGAAACATATCTATATCTGTCATTAGTTCTAATTTTACTCCTGTCATCTTTAGTGCGGCATCCCATGATAGCCCAGGTGATGTGAAGTAGTGACACGGATCTGTTCTTCTAAAGTTCTCGAATACGTCTGATAACAAACCTACAGACGTTCTTGTGACACTTATGTTTTCATTTATTATACATAAACCTATTAAAGTCCTTAATGTATATGTAGTGTTGTTTCTCATCTTTTGTTATTAGCAGTAGGTCCATATGATTCTCGTTGCTCTCTTTGGATATATAGATGGGGAATGGCTGTTTGTCCTCATACCCGAATACATTTATGTTTATACTATTTTTTTTCTCTATTTTATTGTATTGTTTAACTGATACTGGGAAGTCGATTCCTTCATAGTCTACAGTGTCAATGTTTTTCTTATGTTTTGACACTCTATCTGGGTGCTCGTACTGCACTGGGTTCTTGTGTAGTGTGTGGCACCACATAAAGCATTTATCGTCGTTGTTAGTTTATATTGATTAGACCCTTCCTATGCTGGATCCTTTTAGAGGTTCGTATACTACAACGTTTATATAGTGGTCGTCTATATTGTCTATAGTCCAGGCTTATCAACCAGTATAAAAATACAAGTAAAAATATAATAAATGGTTGCTTTTCATAAGGCCGTGTAGTATAGATACAAGAAATATTGATAAATATTGATAAAATAGGCTAAAATTTACATCTAAGAATCGTAATCTAAAAACTATGATAATAAGAAATTGTTTCATTTGTTATTTGAGAGTGAAATCAATTTTTTATCATTAGGGAGACAATTCCATGCCTTTGCAGCCGCGTAGCTAAAGCTTCTTTTCATGGCATTTGTGTTAGGTTTTGACAACATCAGGTCATTACTTCTAAGATTATACATCTCACGTTTTGCAAAAGTGAACATATTCGAAATAGATTCAGGGCATTGCTTTTTAATGACACTTTCCATGTACGAAATGATTTTGGACATCCTTTGAATGCTGTTTGCCTTTGTGTGACTGTGGGAAACACATTGTTGACCTTTCTTGTCGTCCCTCTTAAGGAGTGCTTGTTGCTAATTTGGAGCTTGAGTTCTGATATCTTATTTTGTCTTTCGAGCAGTTCCAATGGGGTGACGAGCTCTCTGACAAACGACTTTATGTCGATGTTCTTTGGTCTGTTCCTTATGATCGAGTCAATAACGTTCTGTCTTGACACTTTTCTTACATGGTCTATCCATTTATATCCTAATTGCTTAGCTTCAGTGAGATAGTTTGTCGACAACTTTTTGAAAAAGTTCATCTTATATGGTATGTAGTGTTGGCCAGTCTTTAGGTCTTTTTTAGGACGTGTCGTTTTTTCCTGCTTATGTAACACATTATGTTGACCAGTCTTTAGGTCTTTTTTAGGACGTGTCGTTTTTTCCTGCATATATAACGAGTTTGTTGGTAACTTTTTGAAAAAGTTCATGTTACTATATATATAGGGTATGTTTTATTTCTTTAGACCTTTTTAACGCGAGTCGTTTTTATATTTCTATATGTGATAACTCTTTAGCGCGAGTCGTTTTACAATTTACTATACTATAGTACAATGTAAGTGTTCATCCACTCTTTAGTTTGCGCTCTAACCGCTCTTAAAGCTTCTTCTTTAGTTTGATAAATTCTAGGTCTCCCCATTATATAGTACTATATGTTTTATTTCTTTAAACCTTTTCTGACCCACTCATTATAGTATGTGTCGCCTTGTCCGTCCCAACCTAGATCCTTATATACTACACTATATACCTGTAGGTTACGTTCGAATCGTTCCTTGATCTTGCCAGGAATTTGAGGTCATTAGCCTCACATTAGCCTCAGTTCTATACCCCTTCTAGAGCATATTCTAATAACATAGAAACTGTATTTCGATATGTTCTTAGATTACTATTGGTATACTATCCTCACTAACTAGTCTCTTATTGATTAGCATTCTCTCTAGCCATTTACTATAGCTATGAACTGATTTCTTATACATCCAAACATTAGGTATGAAATTATTTACATATCCGTAGTCTCTCCACACTTGTTACAACTAAATACACCGTCTTCGATTGAGGTTCTATGATTACCACATTTGTGACAGTATGTGGTGTCATTCCACTTGTTTAGTGTTGGATCCTCCTGTTTGACACAGTTTAAGATCTCGTCTATTGTACATCCATCAAGGACTGCTCTCATCAGACGTTGTTCGTCCATTTAAGTTACTATATACTTATATCTTTAGATAATTTTATAAATTATTATAAATTAACCCAATGGGTTTGTTCAATCCGCGTGGTCTTCGATGATCTTTAGAAGGTATAATAGTTAGAATCTTTACTAAATGTCTTCCCATGAAGATCTTGCCCCATCTGTACACAATATCATTATAAGTAGTATATAAGCCAATGCAAATATCCCACCCTCTACAAACATGCTTTGATTACCCCAATTGCCAAAGTTAATCATCCCAAGAATATCGAAAATGATTTTCGCCAAATCTCAGTCTTGCCGCAACTGTCCAAAATTTTCGAAAAGATTCAGCTGCAGCTAAATTTCTAGGACCTTAAGTTAAAAGATAACCAACACGCGTTTCTACGCGACCGTTCCACTGTCTCCGTATTAATCTCAATTTCCCAGAAATGTTTTTTTAATGTAACTGACAACTCAAGTTCAGGGAGGAAAGGAATACACGCTATCTTTTCAGACTTTCGAAAAGCGTTCGACTTGGTAGATCACCGAAATCCTTCTTCACAAATTAGCTTGCATGAACGTCAAAAAGTCCTTCTGGTTATGAATCCAAAGCTTTCTTTCAGGCAGGAGTCAACAGGTGAAGCTACGTAAAGTTTTATCATCAAGCGCCTCATGCCCTGCTGGTGTCCCCCAAGGTTCTGTGATTTCACCAATGTTATTCAATGTGCACATCGATGACCTAGAAGAAGCAATTCCAAACCATACGAACGTAAACACTTGTAAATATGTACATACTGTAATATATTGTACGCAGGATCAGATTATCAGTGCAGGCGACTCCAGCCATATCCAAGAAGCTGTTGATGCTGTACTTACCTGGACCGAAGCGAATAAGATGGTCATAAATGTTAAAAATACGAAATATATGTGGCTTTGTTTTACTGACTCTATATCAGAACCGCCATCTGTGCATATTAACGGAGAAATTATTGAAAGAGTCAACAACTTCAAACTACTCGGGGTGTGGTTCCAAAATAACCTCTAATGGAACACTCATATTGAAACGGTTAAGAGAATGCAGAAAATCCTACCTTTCAATGGAGGTGGGTCTCACCTTATACAAATCTAAAATAAGACCCATCGTAGAATACGCTTCTCCAGTTTGGAGAGGCCTTCCACGTTGTCTTGAAAATGAAATCGAGCGGTTACAGAGAAGAAGTCTCCGTATTCTTGGATTGGAAACCGATAGTCTACCAACCCTTAGTGACAGAAGAGAGGCTTCTACAAAACGAGAAGCTGAAAAGATTTTGAATGATTCAAGCCACCTCTGTTGCAGTCTACTACCTGAGCCAAATAATCATCAGTACAATTTAAGAACAACGAGCGACAACGGATTTACTACCATTTTTTCTGGAATGGAAAGACACAAACGATCCTTTCTTGCACGTGCATGCAAATTTTTATAGTACTATCACGATCTATTTTATATATTGCATAATCTCTTTTACTAACCTGAAATTTTTAACGATGTAAATATTATCATATGCTATGCTATTTTAATAATGCAACCTTTGTCATACACTATTTTACTACTAACTTGTAAGTCCATTGTATTTTTATCTAACCTAAGATGGATTAATATAGATTTATATATTTACTCTATCAAGATACTATCTGGTGGGTTTAACACGCCATTGACAACACGTTGGTCCTCTGCGTTCAAACTTCTAAAGACTTCAGGTCGCAACCCAGGTCCTCTTCTATCCACCATTGGTAGGTCAGCGGTAGTCCTCTTTCTAGGTAAGGTAAGGTAACAACTTTATTTAATGAGGGTGGCACATAACAGTCTTAAGAATTACAATAAATATGTGACTATTATAAATTATATACATTTAAATAGCAGGGATGTGCTCAGAAATGTTGAGTGCCGGGTAAAAATATCGAGCAGCGGAAGCCCGAGAAACCTCTTGTTCCCCACAAATGTTGAAATCTAGATGCTCTGTTGACTGTTAATTGACACGTTATTCTGTACGACACTGAAAAACCTTCCGGGCGGGATTCTGAAAATTTTATTTAATGCCGGGCTCAGATAAAATAGAAGACAGAATAATTTAAAAATATGATAAGAACAATATATAAAAATGAAAACTACAGTACATGTTTAAAGTATGTAAATCTATAATATTTATACTTGGGAATAAGTTTGAAAAAAGTTTTTAATGTTGATTTAAAAGTTCTAATAGTTTCCTTCGTTCTTATATCAATTGGTATGCTATTTCATAGTTTAGTTCCATTTACTGTCAGTCATCTTTTAGTTATAAAAATATATTTTCTAAGATAAATTGAGGAATGCTACAAGTAGACTTAGAGATACGTGAGAGAATAAAGAAAGATAAAGAGTACCACTTCTACGTTTTTGAGACCGCTCACCAACCTCGTTCCCAGGGCATTTTGCTTCCGCGGTGGAAGGTCGGCGAAAATGGCCCTGGGATCGGCTGGTCACATGACACCCAGAATTTCTGGGTGTTTAGATATAATAATTTTTGTGGTCTTTGTTCCATTTCCTTTGTCTACTTTGTTGACCTGAATAATTGAGAAATATTCAATGCTCTTCAGAGTTGTTCATGCCAGCATTCGTCGGCATAAAAGCAGCTAACAAGCTTAATAATCCACCATACATTCATGGTTATCTCTTACAAAAGGTATGAAGAAGCATGTATCCAATTTGGCGAAAGCTATCGCTTCTAATTTGCTGTAAAATTTGAAGACAGCATTCAGATTTAGATGAATAAATTATACTCGCCTGAATTAATTGAGTTTTATGACAAGCCAATCGCATTATAGAATGGACCAGCCGATCCCAGGGCCATTTTCGCCGACCTTCCGCTGTGGATGCAAAATGCCCTGGGTACGAGGTTGACCGCTCACTTCATAGAGCAACTCAAGAAAGGGAAAACTACCGCAAGAGCTGCGAAAGACTACTTGAAAATCGCGTCACACTGAGGCTCATACCTCAGTTGACGACGTGCTCTAATTGCCACTACACTGGCTTTGAAGTGGTCGATCATACTTACGTTTGCGCAGAGTGCTATATGCCATTCATAGGATGCAAACACACGAGTCGCCGCAGAGGGATTTTAACCGGGTGAGTCCCGTCAGTAAGAGCGTGTACAGTCGTAAGACCCACTTTCAGGATTGCATTACCCAATACCAGGGGAAACTAAAAACACGTTAGCGAAGGAACCACAAAGACACAACTTCACGCTCTCCTCCAAAAAGTTAGGGCATCGTGCACAAGAATCTGCATCTCATTCACCATGTGGTTATAGGGTTGGATGACTTCGATGCCCTCACCAAGCTATTTGACACCGGTGAAAAGGGAACCCGTAAAAACTTTTTCTCAACACACAATTTGTCCTTCACCAACTTTTGTGTCGACATGGGTATCAGTGTGAGAAAGAGGAGCTTACTGCTTTGAAAACAAAGGACAAAGATGGGACGTGTAAGGCTCTCTTTGAGAAGTTGGGATGGAGTTACACTTTGGTTTAGAAAGTAAAAATTGATTTAAAGAAATAAAATCTTACACAAAAGGAAATGGATAAGACAGCCATAAAACTCTAGAGGATCTACACACTGTACAACAACGTTGACGATGATGTGTATATAGGGTGTACGTGCGCTTCGTTAAACGATAGGCAAAATTGTCTGATGTAAATCAAGACATAAACAACACGAACACAGCTCTGGACCAGTTGAGAAAGGTACAGTCAATACAATATGAGGGTCGAACATTCACCAGAGAGCCTCAGTTAGAAGACTACTACACCCCATCACCAGAGATGCAAAAGTACCAAAGCATCGTGGGTGTGTTTGGATTAGGTGGTGGGTGGTGGGTGGTTGATCGCAAAATTTCTCTAAAAAATATATAATTCGTAATAATAAAGATGCCAAAGACACTTGCACAACTAAAAAAAGACATACCAAGCTATAATATAAAACATTATAGTAACTTGAAAAGAAACGAGTTAATTAGGGTTCTTTGAGAGAAAGGAAGACCAAGCATTTGATCAACCTCGTACCCATGGTCTTCTCAGTGCCCGGGGAGGGAGCGCCCGGGATGGGAGGGGAGTGGAGTGCGGGAAGAGAAGACCCTGGTAAAGGCTGGTCACGTGACTTCAAGGATATTGGATTATTTTGTAACCTGGCTTATTCTCGCTTATATCATCCGGGGGGCCGGATCGCTGTGAAAACATACCACAAACTTCTATAATTGAAAGTATAAACAGTATATGGATAATTTAAAAAGATTACAATTCATTGAAAAGACAGTACGGACTGCAGACAAGTTGAAAGCCTTGAAAGATGGTGGATTACTTCGAAAAATACGTTGATTTACTGGACATTTGTTGCTGTCAAAAGATAAACATGATTAGTATTTAAAATAATAGTCATAGTCTGACTGTATTAAAATTGTAAATTCGAACTGTTCTGGCGTTCATCATGTTTATCTTATGACAGCAACAAATGTCCGTAAATCAACGTATTTTTCGAAGTAATCCACCATCTTTCAACTTCTGTCTGCAGTCCGTACTGTCTTTCCAATGAATTGTAATCTTTTTAAATTATCCATATACTGTTTATACTTTCAATTATAGAAGTTTGTGGTATGTTTTCACAGCGATCCGGCCCCCTGGATGATATAAGCGAGAATAAGCCAGGTTACAAAATAATCCAATATCCTTGGAGTCACGTGACCAGCCTTTACCAGAGTCTTCTCTTCTCTTCCCTCGCTCCACTCCCCTCCCATCCCGGGCGCTCCCTCCCCGGGCACTGAGAAGACTCTGGGTACGAGGTTGGCATTCGATGTATCACTACCAACGAAGAGGGGTGGTCGCCGGAAAAAGTCGTGAGGTCATTCCTATTTTGATTGGCATCTGTCAATCAAAAAGGGGCGGGGCTTAAAAATAAAATTGGTCTAAAGAAAAAATATTTCTATAAATAAATGGAGTACAAGACAGTAGTATAGCAAGTGGGGCTGCGAGCCCAATCGACTTCAAACGTGAATATAAATACCAAAACATCACCAAATTTGTGTCAAGTCACGACTCGACAAATTTGGCAATGTTTTGGTATTTATATTCACGTTTGACGTCGAATAAGCCCACAGCCCCACTTGCTATACTACTACAGCAGTCGTTAATTTGGCTTGGCACACCCCTCTCCACCGATTAATGTCAAACACGCGCGAGACTCGTGAAACAATACTGAATTTATACCAAATCACGATTTTCGCTAAATTTGGTGTTATTTCAGTCATATTTAAAAAATAGTCGTTTCAACGTTTTCACAAATTTGTCAAATCACATTTAAAAAATAGTCGTTTCAACATTTTCACAAATTTGTTAAATCACATTTAAAAAATAGAAAGTGTCGTTTCAACATTTTCACAAATTTGTGTCAAATCACATTTAAAAAATAG
Source organism: Chrysogorgia sp. JL179-B06 (assembly GCA_035772405.1). NCBI lineage: Eukaryota > Metazoa > Cnidaria > Anthozoa > Scleralcyonacea > Chrysogorgiidae > Chrysogorgia > Chrysogorgia sp. JL179-B06. Next base: position 166,274 of record JAYKKM010000183.1, on the reverse strand, counting down.
AAAGTGCCGTTTCAACATTTTCACAAATTTGTCAAATCGTATTTAAAAAATAGAAAGTGCCGTTTCAACATTTTCACAAATTTGTCAAATCGCATTTAAAAAACAATCGTTTCAACATTTTCACAAATTTGTTAAATCACATTTAAAAAATAGAAAGTGTCGTTTCAACATTTTCACAAATTTGTCAAATCACATCTAGGAAAATAGTCGTTTAAACACTTTTACAAATTTATGTATCGTAAAAGTGTCTCACGCGTGATAAAATTGCCACCTGTTATGCAAATTAGATTATTGCCACCTGTTAATAATAGATTAGTCCGTTTGTTCACTATTTTCAGTGTTTGTCGCACTTCTAAAATGGTGATCGTACACATATTTCGACGTTGTGATTCCTCCCGACAACAAGCCCAAGAAAGGCACGTACGGCGTCACAATCGCGACAATGCTTTCGACGTCTTTTTTTAATAACGGGTCTTTTTGCAACTCGTCATTTAATTCCTCAGGGTTCTCAATAGCGTTCAACCCATCTAGTAAGCTAGCGAATTTGCTGATTAGCAAGTCAGTGAGAAAAGCGTTTGCGATTTCCATTCTCTTCAACTCGTATTGGCGCCATATCTTGTCGATAACCTTTGCGGACGCTTTTTTAATATACGCTTCAGATTGGCTTACCACACCGTCACCAGACAGTCTAATAAGTTCGGCTCTCCTAACGTCAATGTTGTCTTCCACAGTCGAAGTACCATCAGTGTCCTCAACTAGTTCCTCAATCGTGGGGTTTTCTTCACTTTTCCGTTTCACCATCACGTTATTACTTATACCCATATTTTATTGCGGAATTACAACTTCGTGACTGTACGGATAGCGCAGTGAGATTTCGAGTCTAGCGTACTTATTATTTTTTAGTGCGGTCACAATCGCCGACGCTTCCTCTTTGCTAATGTTTCCAAGATAATCGTCAATAACAACCTTCATATCACTTCTGCTCGGACAGTAAAAGCAAATGAGCTTACTAATGTTTTCTCTATACGGTTTTGCGATCGACGTCAGTTGTTGTGTGATGACAATAACGCTCAACATAAAATGTCGCGCACTAAAAGCTAAGTTGACCAACTGACTAGTCCTATTCTTGACGTCCTGCCCACTTGCACAGTCGTCCAACACAATCAGAGTGTTAGTGCCTTTAAAAACATTTGTTACACACTTGAGAACAGCGTCGACATTGTCCTGTGTGCAGTCTATCGCTAGCACGTCAGGGTCGTGCACATATTTCCAATCTTGATACGCTTTGTTCCACTCGAAAGTAGGGCAAATCAACACAATGTAGTCAAATTTACCACGATACTCAGATTCCAGTGTTTCTAGCAAATAATGTGTCTTACCACAAGCTGTCATACCAACGATTAACATATTAAACGGAGTTTCCATTAAATTGTGTTTGATTTAATTCCAGATTGAATGCAACCCATTGTTCATGAAGTTGACCAACCCATCACTCATCACAAACACCCTGCACATGACATTTGCAGTCGTCGCTTTCTTAGTGATCTCAAGAAGCACACCGGATTGTGTGTTTACAATGTTCTTGCCAGTGGCGACATTGCGATTATCTTGAACACTCCTCAAGTCGATGACTAACGCAAAACCATCTTTATAGAACTTCTGTATGGTCATGAACTGAGCGTGTTCCTCACCTAACCCAAACAGTCGTTTCGCCTCTGCGTAGAACTTCGACTTCGGAATGCCTTGTGAGTACACACTATTTGGCACACCTTCAATTGTGACTCTAACACTCTCAATATTTGGGTAAAGAAACTCCTCGCTGTCTGTTCGCACCTTATTCGTGAATAGCAACACAATTGCCTTCATGCTTTTTCTTGGAAGATTAACATTCTCGTTCACGATGGTCGTACCTTTGTCCCATTCGGTGGTTTTCATCAACGTAACGTGCTCATACGACAAACTACGACCACCTGCATACAACGACGTTATTTCGTCAGCGAGCTCCTGGTTATCAATCGTCTCATACTCAAGCTCGAGGTTCTCCAGAGTGTATCCGCCCACAGCGCTACCGGATTGCGCCACCATGATGTCTGCGGCCTTCGGAAGTGTGATCACATACTGCAAGTTATTGTTCATGCTAAAAGGGGCGTACAACCCGTGGTCATTCATGATTTTACCAAGTTTTATTCGCTGCTTTGTTCCAATCACACCAAACATCAACGCGTCGTTAACTTTAGCGACGTTCCCACTTGTCGCACCACTGTCGTCCTTAGAAATTAACTTTCTCAAGTTCTCACCACCAATACCATAGTCAATCATTTGGTCTCGCGCAGTAACACTTTCCCAAAGGTCGCGATAGACACCAGTGTAATTTTCCCCATTGTTGTCATACACAGTTTCCCCAGCTAGTCTCACAACAAGTTTCTCAACCAACAACTTGCTAACATTATTCAAGAACCAGCTTTTGGCGTTCGCATTCTTAAAGTCGAACACTAGACCCAACGATCCAGGCACCAAACAGCTACTAACCTTGAGCTTCGGTATGTCAATGTAGAGTTCCTCGCCAGGACTGGCCTTATTAGGGTTCAACGTCATTACGTGTTGCGTTCTCGCCCCTTTTATGACACCCATGGTCGCTCGTCTAAAACCGGGGCTCAACTCTGCTGACGTGACGTTCATATACTTTACATATGTTTTATCACTACCGTTTTAGCTTGTAATAATCATACACAAACCACGCAAGTACCACCGCAAGTACCCACAGATTCTGAGCCAGCCATGCGAGACCCTTCGCACCCAACGTCAACGCACTATAAACTAAATTAGCCAACCCAACAGCCCATGGACCCATCTTCGTGATCGCATTCTTAACAGCCTGTGCAAACGACCTCGTGGCCACAGCGCCTTTCATAACAGCAGACCTCCCAGCGATAATAATAGTTGTTATAATTCCAGCCACTGAAATTGCCACAGCGCTCAACCCAACCATATTTTCTTTAGCCCATTCCCTGAATCTCTGAAATCTGTCAATGTCGACTTCTTGTTGCTCTCTAACTTCTTCTATTTGTCGCTGTTCAATAGTTCTGTCTCGCGCTTCTTCAAGCCCTACAATACGCTCTCTCAACTCAAAGATAGCGCTTTCGTCGTCTTCACCGTCTAGTTCGTCTGACGTTCTATTTATCGCTTCTTGAAAATGGTCTGCCTGCGTTTGCAGCGCACCATCGTCACCCACTCTTGATTCAGGCAACACACCATCGCTCGGGTTAAGCACACCATTATGTTCGCGGTTTTCGTCTGGTGTTAGCCCAGGTATGTCAACATAGTCCACTTTTGTTTCAATCACTGGGAAATCGTCTGGGATTACTTCTGTTGTGACAGCTGTTGTTTCTGCGCTCTTGGGGATTTGTTTAACTAGCTTTTTGAACTGCTCAATAGCCCTTTTATTACTAACATCTTTACTGTAGATCAAACCACTTTTCGCAGGTATTAGAATTCGCCTGGACCCTCCATACTTACCATGTATGCCTATTGGTTTGAAAAGAATAGCCCCTGAGTCCATAACCCATGACCTGTCAGCTATTTTCTTTGACGCGTCATCCCGGCCAAGTGTTTTTCCACTCAACTCGTTTATTTTCTTATTTATTAGCTTGACTCTTTTTATTTCGTTTTTTATTACCTCTTCGTTGAATGATTTTGTCTCACCAAGTCTTCTCTTAATTTCGTCATCCTTTTCAAGAGCTAAATTGTAACACACGTCGTTGACGTCACCATATGATTCCTGATCAACGAACTCTACTGCGGGGACTTCCGTGTTGGTTCCCCTTATTGTCACCGTTTTACCATCGTCAGTGTCGATAAACGACGTCTCTTTTTCTCGAAACCTCCTCTCTTGCTCTTCCTGTAGTCTAGCCACTCTCCCATACAATTTTTCGTACTCGACGCGCACAATATCTGGCATGTCACCGCTGGTGTACTTATCGTCAAGTAAATTGTAAGCTTTAGTGGCACTCTTAAGTTCGACATCTAATTGATCGTCAGTGTAGGCTCTACCAAGGTTCTCCATCTCGATCTCGTCAAAACCTTCCCCACCTTCAGCCATATTACATTAGCTCACATTTTGAATGTCGCTTTCTGGTATCCACGAATTATGTTTACTCTCATAACCCAACCATTTGACCAGCGCCATCTTCTTCCCTCTGACTTTCTTTCTTTTCAACACCTTTTCAACTCTGTACACATCGTCACCATGTTTCCTATTGACCAGCGATAATTCCTGTTCATAAAATTTACCAATAATCTGTTCACCGGTGTGGTCCTCAATTTCGTACACATTCGGATCACCACAAATAACTTTCACCACTTTAAACAGCTCCTCAGTGAAGTTGGCTTCATAGCCCTTTGTGAACACACTCTTGTATTTACTAATTCTCACTGACTCGCCAACTCTAAACTTTGGCAATGGGGTGTCTGCAAAATGATGACCAAACAAAGTGGTCCAAACTTCACCCTCATTTGACTTATCGACATCCTTTGGCTTCATCATAATACTTCGATTCACATTGCTATTATAATTGCTCACACACTGGTCAAGAACGTCAATCCATTTGTGCGTTCCACGGGTGTAAAAGTACTTCCACATAATGCTCTTGAGACTTCTATTAAAACGCTCGACAACAGCAGCCTTTTTATCGCTCTTAGTGCTGAAATATTCAACACCATGTTCTTTCAACAAACTTTTAACACCAACGTTATAGAACTCAAGTCCGTCATCAAATTGCGCTAACTTAGGTGTGGCTCCAAACCGATCTTTAAAGTCAACCAACAATTTTCCAACAGCCTTAGTCATGTTCTTAGTGTCTTTTCTGTAAACTGCGATGCCAAAAGCGTATCTACTCAATATTTCAATGCCTGTCAATATCCAATAATAACCTCCGTTCTGTTTTGAGTACTTACTCATGTCCACTAAGTCCATTTGGAGCTCTTCACCAAGAAATCCAACAAAAGTCGCACGGAACTTATGTCTTCTCACAATGGGTTTGTACCTAGTGTAAGTGTCCTGCGCTGTCAACCATTCTTTCACTGTTTTTCTAGTTACTTTCAATCCGTCTCCTAATGCACTTTGATACAGCCTCTCTGCGCCACTGTACCCTGTCTTGGGATTATAATAGATGTCTCGCAACCCTTGCTCTGTCTCCACACCAAGCTCCATATAATTCACACAATATACAGTTCCAATAGCACCGCGCCAACGTCGGCGTCACTGTTGTTTGGTTTGACGCGAAACGTCATACTTGAGTAAATACCTTTTTTAATTCTCACCTTGGAGTCAACGTATGCGTAACGTTGTATCCCCCCATCAAGAGACTGCTCGGTGGGTATTGGCAACGTTGTGATCACATCGCTACGCTTCCCGTCAGTGTCCACATTGCTCTCCGTCTCAACAGCGTCGCACGAGACCTCTACATACTTCAGACCTCTATTCATGTCAATCTTGTTTGGACTGTCGTGCCACTTAGCGTCTAACGCAATTCCTGCGTCCTTCGCGAAACCGAGCAAAAGCCCAATGTCACCCAGCCTAAGTTCTACCATGTCGCTGGCGCCCCTCCTCAAAGGCCGAACTTTGACCCTACTTTTACCTGTGGTCATCGGTTTCTCCACCACGAAGTCCACGTGAACCTCCCTGAGCGCGTGTCGTAGAGCTCTAACCAACGTGTCGAAGTCGTAGTGCCCCCCACCCAATCGAGTTGCCCTAGGTCTTGACGGTGGTAATCCTGATCTAGCGTATAAGAATCGAATATCACCACTACCCATCACATTATCATAGCTCCAAAACACAGTGGCTGTCTTAACTATAACGTGTGGGTTATCATGTGTGGCTACTACACTATAGTCAAAGGTCACAACTTTCTCCACACCTTCAATGAGCACCGTCAACTTTTGAGGACCGTCGTCTACACGTCGCTTTTCAGTGTAACCACCAGAGTCATACCCATAGTTTAGACTCATTACTTTAGCGTGCGTTTAACGTTAGCTACTCAAGCGTCGCATACAAGTCCAACAATATGTCACCAACGTTGACACCACTACCATCTTGGTCAGTCACATTAAACACCAGCTGCGTAAAAGCGCCTTTGTTTATCGACACCTTCGACTCAATGTTGAAGAAGTGTTGAACGAAGCTCTTCAGTGGTTGGGTGGTGGTCAATGGTAGCTCGACGATAACCTCGCTTTTGCTACCATTAACAATGTTCTCAGGTCTGTTCACGATGCTACAACCCACTTGTACATACTTCAGCCCTTTGTTAACGTTTACAACGTTAGGGCTGACCAAACCACTAGTGGTTATCGTTGTGTTATCGTTGAACCCTAACAGCTCTCCAAATTTAAACAACTCTAATTGTTGGTCAGTTTTTATCGCGCACTTTGAATTGTGTTTGTTGGCCACTAGCTCGATAGCCCCTAATCCTCTCAATTCATCAGCAATCATTTTAAAAGTGTGGTACCCAGACTCAAAAACGTGTTTGTTGCTGTTGTAACTTATCTCATCATTCACACCAGTCTCCACATTAACATAGTCCCAAAAGATGGTCGCTTTTTTCACTAGTAAGTGAGGATCTGAGCCAAACGTCAAAAGTGCCTCTGGTAGATCCACAGTTTCCGTTGGACCTCTAATCAATACTACAACCCTGACCATATATAATGTAGCATGTGTTATGTGTAACATATGGTATATTATATATGCAGAAAGCCCTTCACGACTACTATGGGAAGTACTACAAACGTGCGATGGCTAACACATCGAAGGCCACACACGACGCAAAGGCAGACCTCAAAAAGTACCCTCACGCTACTTTAAGCAAATTCGAGTTCTATCCAAATATTTCGCGAGATGGTAAAATCATGAGTGTCGACATATATTTCAGAAACAACGACATCCTTAGCACGGACATAACCAGCACAACCTTCAAAAATGATAAAAACATGTGGAAGTGGCTACACAATAGTAAGTTCCCAATAATATGGCAAGGTGGTGGAACTATCCAACCACTGCCAAAAGGTCATAAAAACCACTGGGGGCTTTGGGATGGTTATCCAACAGAGAATGTGTTGAATTATCCAGTGAACAACTTCAAAGTCTTTGTTAACCAAAATAGCTACTTCTTGTCGAAGCTACCAACCTTACAAATCACCACGTCAAAGACCATGTCAGAGTGGGATGACAACGAATCTTACTATCGTGTTGTGTTTGCGACGTATTGTGCTAGTTTCTGTTGTGGAGTGTCGTTGCAACATTTATCAGTGTCACAAGAAGTTCACCCTGTGGTCACAAGTGTGATGAGGTTTCATTTGTACTTCACCATTAGAAGACTTCTCAGAAGAATGGAAGGTGGTGAGACCATGAAATCAATAAGTAGAGAATTCAACGCTTATGAATTGTATGGCAAGATTTCCAAGATCCCCAGAAAACATTACTACCAGAATAAAGTCCTGAGCGATGGCACTCTAGGCGAATCCAGAGTGTTCACACTCAACGACGTTCAGAACGATTACAGACGATATGTCGCGCGATTGTCAGATGGCTTTACCAACATTGGACTGCAATATCTAAATCAAAGCATAGAAGCCTTTGTGTACTCCACACTTGGTGCACAAGCGAGAACACGTGTATCAGTCGTTGGTGGTTCTGCAGGAAGTCTAGAGACCCAACAAGAATTCCGCAAGTTGTTTTCTGACAGTGTTATCAACTATGACGTGTCGACATGGATTCTCAACATGAATAAATCGATTAGAGACACCAACGTTGTTCAAAATCTTGCAGTGTCGCCAAGTACGTGGTTAATGCCGAGTAATGTGGTGATTCTCAAGAATAAAATCGCTGGGTACAACAACTTATTAAAGATTGCCACAGAGTCTATGAAATTTGGAGTGAACACTCGCTTGAATGCAACAACACCAACAATTACGGCTAAAAAAGTCCACCAAGAAAATGTGGTGACTCACTCCCTAGTAGTACCAACGACCGTGAAGAAAAAAGCTCACCAAGAAAATGTGGCGGCGTCAACTAATCTCGTGGCTAAAAAAGTTTACCAAGAAAGTGCGGCACCACTTCCCATGAGAAAAGCAGTGGCCACAAGTAAGTCAGACACGACAACGTTGGCGATAGTGTTATAGGGTTCTCAGCAGTCTCTGGCTATCTACTAACCAAATACACCTTGAAGTAGTAATGAGTCTAAACTATGGGTATGAGTCTGACGACCCTCACGATAAAATACTAAAGAGAACGAAAAGACATCTGGACGAAGATCCCAAATTAAGCGCGACCGGTGGAAGGATGTCTGGAATAATAGACATGCAAGGCTCAGCGATAAAAAACGTAGCAGACCCAGTCGATGACTCGGACGCTATCAATAAAAGAGATCTAGAGCAATTGCTATCAGGTTTCCTCAAGAGTCAGTCCTACAATGTTGTGCTCGACTTCAACGTTAGCACACACGCCTTGAAAAACGTGGAATTTCACACCAATGGTTCAAACAAAGTGAAAGCCATTGGTGAAACAAGTAAATTAGTGCAAAACAACCCAACCTATGGTCCTATTGTTGGCATCAGCAGTGTAAGCCAAAGTTTTCTATCCCCTGTGTTAACACCACTCCCACTTGAGTCAGGTCTCCATTTTAATTGCCCCAGTATGCAGTGGTGTGATCTCTCTATTTTTGTTGTGGTGAGGTTACCTACTCGCACCGCTGGATCAAATTGGGAGACAATTATATCGAACGACGACGGTCAGTGGGATAAGTTCATAGGGTACAAGACTGGTATGACTAATGGACTCGCGTATGGTGGTAGCATCCCAGCAATGGAGAGCATATGCACTATTCCAAGTGGCGTTGACATAAGTAAAATGCATATGATATCAATACACTGGCAAATGGACAATTCACACGTCAGAGTCAACAACATCAAGTCAACCGATTCAGACTTCATAGCGAACATGAAAAAGATAGGCACACCTTATGGAACAATTTTTGGAATACATCGACCAAGAATACCACTCGCACCTTATGCATACCCATCGTTGATAGAATTCTACGGCATGAAAATTGTGAGTGGCTACATGACGAACCGAGACATCATAATCATGGGTGGAAAAACGATGAAGGAATATGGTATAAAGTAAATGGGAGCATGTATTTCAAAAGAACGTGAAATATATAAAATAAATAAAACGACTGACCACATGTTCAAAGCTGGTGGATCATTTGGTCGCGGTGACGTTACTCTCGAGCTCCACGCTGAGATTGGTATGAGGTCTAAAAAGACTTACGGCAAACCTATTATGCTACCAGAGTCAGACACTGTGGGAGTGGTAGGAGACGTGACCTAAGTTAAAATGGGTTGGTTTAGAAAGCTGGTTCGTAACGTTAGAAACTTTTTCAGACGACGTAGAAAACCGAAGACTAATAAAACACACCTGATGCGTTGGTACACAACAAACCAGATCTATAAAAAACCTAACGCCCACATCGAGTAGTTTTTTCTCGTGGAGGACTATATAGCGATGACTTCCGCGATACTCCAACTATTCGATTTCGATGGTCATCAAATCACGACGGTTAATCACAACGGTGACATATGGTTCAAAGCGAAAGAAGTCGCGAGCGCTCTAGGTTATGCTCGACCAAAAGATGCGGTGCACGACCACGTCGAACCTGACTGTAAAATGAAGATGGAGCAGGCCTCATTTATCAACGAACTTGGGGTCTACTCGTTAGCGTTCTCGAGTAAAATGGAGCGTGCGAAACACTTTAGAAGGTGGGTGTACTCAGAAGTCTTACCAAGCGTTAGAAAGGGTTTAGCTGACGTCAGTCTCAAACACAACCAGTTTAGAATGGTCACTGAGTTCGACCTTCACACGAAAGTTGTTGGTTTTCTTAGGAAATATTATCCAGAGGCTATTTTGATAGCCGCTTGTGGTGAGAATCAAGACACTTCGAGTAAAAGAATAAATTCGTGGAAAAAAGGTTACCAACGTGGAACACCTGACTTGATTATTGTCAATGCAAACCGACAGCATAGCGGGCTTGTGATTGAGTTCAAGAATCCAGGTGGCACAGGTAAGACGTCCAAAGAGCAAGACTCTCTGCTACTCAGATACAAATCCGCTGGTTATCTAACATTGTTGTGCGACTCATACGACGACGCTATTACCACGGTGATAAAATATTTCTTTGACGTTGGGTTTCAGTGTTCCCAGTGTTTTCGTAAATTTAAAAATAAATCAGCGTTGAGTAACCACGAGAGACACTATAGTAAAGAGACTTTTTAGACAGCGAGTAATGAGTCGAATTAGCACTCGTTCTCGTTATTGAGACGACGTTTGAAGCGACAACTGCTCTAGCATTTTTTAAAGACGTTTTTTAACTCGATAAAAATATCTGCGAAACTCTCTCTCTTTATTTCACAAACCTTCTGACCGCTGTGTGAAAAAATGTTTCTATGACATTGGACGCTTCATGTGACCAACGTCTAAATTTAAAAAAGTGGGGTATCCGAGAACACCCTTAATTTTGTGTGGAAGGATGATGACGTCTGCACACTGCGCGATATTGCTCAGCACCACCAACGAATGATGGTCCTGGGTTGTATCTCCAATTGAATGGCGCTTCAACAGTTGTTCCATCAGTGTCACGACAAACGGCGCAATACGCTTTTAGAAATGTGATGTCGTCTGCCATTGGGAACAACGTGTCGAGCTCACCAATTCTTTTTAAACGCTCTGTCGCTATGAGACCACAAATAATGACGTGAATGCCAGCTTTGATGTACTCGCGAATAACTGGGAGTAGATCAGAGTACCAATGGCCTTCATCAATGCCGATGACGTCGTAATCAGCTATCTCAGAAGAGCTTGGGAGGTTGGTGATTAACTTCGCAGGTAAACTGTCTGATCCAACGACAATGGTCTGGCGATGTGTGGAGAACGCGTGGTCAGTTCGTCTAGTGTCACCCGCGTTGTTTATGTAAAGGACTCTAAGCCCTGATTTACTTAACGCGACTAACCTGCGAAGAGTCTCTGTCGTTTTTCCTGCAAACATGGGACCAATCACGATTTCTAGTTTACCAACTTTCTTCATGGTTACTATACCTCCAGAGAGATATTCTCTCCTGTTGCGGCAACTGTTGTTCGTTGTCAAATATCCGCTGAAGCTCTAAGTTTTTAAGATGAGACCTCGAGCTCTCGTGTCTTAAGTAGCACACTCGACTATTAGTGGCCATACCACATGGGTAGCACCGATACTCCTTGAGGTCTTGCGTAAAACTTATGTGAGCAAGCGAGAGTATGTGGTCCTTGAGATCACCCGCACTCAGCACTTCGTTACACCCCACCTTGCAAACGTTAGCGTCACGGTTTGCGGCGAGGTGTAACCATGCTTTGAGTTTGGTTGGACTCGGTCTCCATAGAAGGATCGCTAAGAACACTTTGAGGTAGTTACCAAGTAGCGTGGCGGTAGACTCACAAGGGTCTCTTAGGTAGTCACTACTTGCCAGCATAAGACGTTTGAACGGTGAGTAACACCACACAGGGATCTCGCTAGCTAGCAAGCTGGCCAACCGGTTGGCTGTGTCTTCTTGAAGATCGACCCAAGCCACGTGAATGCGCTCTATGGTGGGAACCTGTATGTGGAGTCGTCTCACCACTTCCTCATTTTTACAACTGGGGTCGCACAATGTGAAGATTGACGAGTACTCTCTTAAGACGCTAGGTCCAGAGGTGTCTCGTGGGGCGCGCACATCGATAAAGTCGTGTCTCAACGCTGCGGCGATGTGCTCTTCTTGGCGGGCTTGGTCTTGAGTCATTATACTATACCTTCAGAGAAAAAGCTCCTCTTTTTTAGTGCGTTTGGTCTGGAACTATGAGATAACTGTGAGGTCAACTGTGAGATACCTGTAAGGTCAACTGTGAGTAAGATAACACGTGATAGTGTAGTAGATGGTTGAAGACTCACAGACGGCTGTTGAAGCGAAGATCACGGCTGATGTGAAAAGTGTTAAGGTGAAGGACCCAAAGCGCGTCGCTGCTGGTACAAAGTTGGCTGAGATATCGAAAGCTGCGAAAGAAAAGAAAATGCGTGAAATGATAGTTAACGAAGAACAGGGTGGTGAGTGGAGCTATGGTTACATTGTCGGAACACTTGGTGTAATCATTGCTGGTGCTTCGCTATGGTACACAATTAGCAGTGAAAAAGAACCTGTGAGTACTGCACCAGCACCTGCGTCAGAGAGTCATAAAACTCGTCGTCCAGCGTTAGACACATTTGATTCTTGAACAAAACACACGACAATGTATATGGCTGCGATCGATCGAAAAGAACTCATGAACGAACTGTATGATGCGCTACTTGTTACGACTGGCGCTGTGGTAGTGAGTATGATTTCTAAAAAGGCTTTGGGAGAACCATTGGGAACACCAGAGACTGTGAAAGGCACAGTGAAACTTGCTGCAGCTGTTGGTGCAGGAACGCTGCTAGTAAAGTGGGTGCAATCGAAAAAGTGGATACCGACAGACCCATTCAAATCAACGTAAGTTAATGGTGAGTGTTGTGTCTGGAGGGATTTTTAATGCAGTGGCTTTTGCAGGCGCTGGCTTTATGTTTTCAAAGTTTAATCATTCAGGCTATGAAGCTGAGATGAAAAGACACAACCATGCGTTGGAACAGTTAGCCAGTGCGAAAGAAGTGTGGTATGAGAATGAGGTCGCTAAGAAAGATAAGATCCAGCGTTTGCGACAACGGCTCTCTGACGCTAATGCTGACATCAACGACACAAACCATGCGTTGGAAGAACTTAGAAGCGTAATGACCATTCACTACAGCGGACGAGTGTTCACTGACCTCCCGAAGATTGCGGATTACTACCAACCGAGTGCGGAAATGAAGGAATACCAATTATTGTTTGTTGGCGCGCTAGGTTTGGGCAGTGGAATAGCGGTATGGGTACTAGTTCGGTAAAAAAAAAATGTTGGAGTAGTATAAGCGATGGACAAACTTATGAGGCAGATGAGTTATGGCTTGACAATTGACGAGATCGCGAGTGAGACGCAAATTAAGTGTGGAGGCACCTTCAGAATTTACTACTGCTCGGATTGTGACGTTGTGAAAAACATGACTGACTGCGGTGGGTACGCGTGTCCAAAGTGTGGCGACATCGAATGGGGATACATTCAGAGTTATGGTGACATGAGACTCACGCGACTAAAAAGCGTTCACAAACGGTCTTGGTGGATGGGAAGGAGACTACGGAATGTCGTGAAGGGTGAGCACCTTGAGTTGATAAAAGAGGACTTCCTGAAAGTTGTCAATGTGCTGCACTCATGCAATTTGATAAAGGGTAGAAATGTCAGCAGATACGGATACTACATTATTAGGTTGTGTCATAGAAGACAACTCGAGACACTCAAAAGGGTGCTAGACCTCAAAGACGGGAAGGTGAAAGATAAGTTCGACGACAATTTGTTTGGGGTGGTGTACCCAAAGCTGGGGTGGTGTGAAAGTGGCGATCATTATTACAACGAGTGGGCTAAGAAAAAAAAGTGTAGTGTAAGTATAAGCCAATGAGTCAGACTGTGAAAAACCCACTGACAAAAAGACGGGCGCATAAGACGAGTGCAGCCGTTGTCAATTCACTAACAGATGAAGCGACCAACGTTCACGGCTTCTTTAGAGATCAAGAGGGACAACCTGTAGTCGAAGACCTCGCACCGTCAACGCATCTGTTGGATCGAGCACTGAGAGGGTTCACAAGGTCCTATGGAGTCGAAGTAATTGACGACAGAGACATCAATCAGGTAAACGCTAGTAGAAGTGCTGTCACTAACCTTTTGAGACGTGAGCTGGGTGAGACCAACGGAATGAAAGTGGTAGAGACAGTCAAGGTCACTTTTGAGAAAGTTTTAGAGCGTGATAAGACCACATACAAAACTACCTACTTTAACAGCGAAACGTTCGTCGTCATTAACGAGCATGACATCGAGGGTGTTGCCAATCGTGGGTCGGAGCAGATTTTGACGCGGATAGCTGGGTGGTTATCTGAGGGGTCTGGATGGACTATCGACAAAATAGATGCGCACTACGTCAACGTCGCTATTTACAGACCTTTGCATGGGAGTAGCTACATTGCGTTGCCAAAGGAGCTGTGCAACAGCATGAAGGGTCTGATAAACGTAAATAATGGGGATGACAACGAGTGCTTTAGATGGTGCCACCTTGCGCATAAGTTTCCTGTTGGAAAACACTCCGATAGAACGTCGAAGTACGTCAGACATGTCAGTGAGTTGAATTATGACGGAATTGACTTCCCAGTCACACTCAAAGACTACAACAAGATCGAAAAGGCGAACGATATTAGCATAAATGTTTTTGGGTATGAAAATAAGCAGCCATTCCCTGTGTACGTTTCTAAGGAGGCGTATCCTGACCATATGGACCTACTGTTGATAACCACCGATAGCAACAAGCACTATGTGTACATTCGCGATTTCAACAAATTCATGTACCGCCAGACAGAGCATAAGGCTAGAAAACACTTTTGTAGGTATTGCCTGCAGTGTTTTACTCGAGAGGACGTGCTTGAAAGTCACGTTGAAGTGTGTTTGGTCATCAATGGGAAGCAAGCTATTAAAATGCCACAAAAAGGTACGAAAGTGAAATACGAGAATTTTAGTAGACAGCTAAACGTACCATTTGTGGTGTACGCAGACTTCGAGGCTATCACACAGAAGGTGCACACAGCAACACCATCAAGCGAGCGTAGCTACACAAATGCCTACCAGAGGCACGTTGACTGCGGTTATGGGTATAAATTAGTTTGTTGCTACGACAACGAGTACAGTAAGCCAGTAAAAGTGTATCGCGGTGAAAATGCAGTTAACAAGTTCATTGGGGAGATGTTAGAAATTGTCAAATATTGTAAAGAGACGTCTGCGAGTCACTTTAACAAAGAAATGATACTGACTGATGACGATAAGAGGAACTTTGACGAGGCTAAAAGTTGTCATATTTGCAGTGTTGAGTACACTGGTGCTGACGTTAGAGTGAGAGACCACTGTCACGTGTCAGGTAGGTACAGAGGGTCCGCACATCGTCAGTGTAATGTGAACTTTAAGTTGACTGACAAAATTCCTGTGATCTTTCATAACTTACGCGGCTACGATAGCCATTTCATTATGCAGGAGATTGGCAAGTTTGGTCAAGACATAAATGTGATACCAAACAACATGGAGAAGTACATGGCGTTCATGCTTGGAAAAAACTTGGTGTTCTTGGACAGCTTTCAGTTCATGAGTAGCGGTCTAGACAACTTGGTGAAGAACCTACCAAGGGACGCTTTCAAGTACACGTCAGAAGTGTTTCGCGACGATGGGTTGGCACTCATGACAAGAAAGGGAGTCTACCCCTATGATTATATGGACTCCTTTGAAAAATTCGATGAAAGCGAGTTACCCTCTAAAAAAGACTTTTACAACGTTCTGAACGACGAGCACATTACGGAAGAAATGCACGAGCGCGCCATCGACGTGTGGGACTACTTCGACGTTGAAAATATGGGTGGGTACCACGACCTGTATTTGAAAAGCGATGTGCTCTTGCTTGCTGACGTTTTTGAGAACTTTAGAAAGACATGCCATCGCGAGTATAAATTAGACCCGTGTCACTATTTCACGTCGCCTGGATTGGCTTGGGACGCTATGTTAAAGATGACTGGAGTAGAACTCGAATTATTGTCCGACATTGACATGTTCCAGTTCGTAGAAATGGGTATGCGTGGTGGTGTGAGCTACATATGCAACAGACATGGCGTGGCGAATAATAAGTACATGAAGGGGTATGATAAAGCGCAAGAGTCGAAGTATTTGATGTACCTTGATGCCAACAATTTGTATGGATGGGCAATGAGTCGAAGTCTACCTACGGGCGGTTTTAAATGGTTGACTAAGAAAGAAATAGAAAAGGTTAATCTATGCGACTATCACAACAATAGTAAAAAGGGCTTACTGCTCGAAGTCGACTTGGAGTATCCAGACCATTTGCATGACCTGCATAACGATTACCCGCTGGCTCCTGAAAAGATGGAGATAACTGTCGACATGTTGTCAGAGTACTGCACGAAAATCAAAAATAAGTTTAATGTGAGTGTTGGTGGTGTGAAGAAGCTGGTGACTAATTTGATGGACAAAAAAAAGTATGTGTGTCACTATGGAAATCTGCAGTTGTACATGAATCTTGGATTGAAAATCAAAAAGGTGCATAGGGTCCTACAGTTCGACCAGTCCAAGTGGTTAGGCAAGTACATCGACTTTAACACAGTCAAAAGAACTGCGGCTAAGAACGCTTTTGAGAAGGACTTCTTCAAGTTGATGAATAACAGTGTGTTCGGAAAAACGATGGAAAACTTGAGGAAGCGTGTGGACGTAAGATTAGTGACCACTGCGGAGAAATTTAAAAAGCTTGTCTCAAAGCCGACGTTTGTGTCTTGCAAGATATTTAGCGAGAACTTAGTCGCTGTCCACAAAGTTAAAGAAACGCTGACACTAAATAGACCCGCATATGTGGGTATGTGCATACTAGACTTGAGTAAAACGCTGATGTACAATTTTCACTATAACTATATTATGAAAAAGTACTCTAGCGACACCTGTAGACTACACTTCACTGACACTGACAGTCTGTTGTACTCAATCAAAACTGGCGACGTTTATTCCGACTTTATGATGGAGTGCGAAAAGTTCGACAATAGCGACTACCCCGCAGACAGCCCATTCGCTTTTAAAGAGAATAAGAAAGTTATTGGGAAGATGAAAGACGAGTGCGCTGGAACGCCAATTATCGCAGTAAAATGTATAACTATTTGAAAGAGGATGGAGGTGGTGGGAGAACTGCTAAAGGTATTAGAAAGAATATAATTAAAAAAGTTATCAGACACGAAGATTATAAAAGTGTGTTACTTGAGCAGAAACAATTGCGACACACAATGAAGACCATTAGAAGTGTCAAACATCAGCTCGGTAGTTATGAAATTAATAAAGTATCGCTATCCTGTTTCGATGATAAGCGATACCTTTTAGAAAATGGTATTGACCCCTACGCATATGGTCACAAAAACATTGTAGTGAGAGATACCGCTGAAAATAGTGAACAAACGGACTAATCTAATTTGCATAACAGGTGGCAATAATCTAATTTGCATAACAGGTGGCAATTTTATCACGCGTGAGACACTTTTACGATACAAAAATTTGTAAAAGTGTTTAAACGACTATTTTCCTAGATGTGATTTGACAAATTTGTGAAAATGTTGAAACGACACTTTCTATTTTTTAAATGTGATTTAACAAATTTGTGAAAATGTTGAAACGATTATTTTTTAAATGCGATTTGACAAATTTGTGAAAATGTTGAAACGGCACTTTCTATTTTTTAAATACGATTTGACAAATTTGTGAAAATGTTGAAACGGCACTTTCTATTTTTTAAATGTGATTTGACACAAATTTGTGAAAATGTTGAAACGACACTTTCTATTTTTTAAATGTGATTTAACAAATTTGTGAAAATGTTGAAACGACTATTTTTTAAATGTGATTTGACAAATTTGTGAAAACGTTGAAACGACTATTTTTTAAATATGACTGAAATAACACCAAATTTAGCGAAAATCGTGATTTGGTATAAATTCAGTATTGTTTCACGAGTCTCGCGCGTGTTTGACATTAATCGGTGGAGAGGGGTGTGCCAAGCCAAATTAACGACTGCTGTAGTAGTATAGCAAGTGGGGCTGTGGGCTTATTCGACGTCAAACGTGAATATAAATACCAAAACATTGCCAAATTTGTCGAGTCGTGACTTGACACAAATTTGGTGATGTTTTGGTATTTATATTCACGTTTGAAGTCGATTGGGCTCGCAGCCCCACTTGCTATACTACTCAAGACCTATGCTGATCCTGATTTTGATGGACACTCAAGGCAAGAACTCATCGACATCATCCAAGGGCGACGACCAAGGATTTTAGACGAACCCATCCCAAGCTCTGTGACAGCCCCCATCATGGAGAGGACGAGACCACTACCAAAGACGAGTGTGAGAAATAGACCAATAACAAAGCTAAGGAGAAAGTTGAATGAGTGGAACGACTGGCTCATTAGTCACATCCCAAAACCGATAAAAAAGAAAGCGACCGTCGCGTTTAGGTTTTTCAAACAAAAAGTTATGAAGTTGTACGAAAAAGCCCCTCAAATAAGCAAGAAAGAGACGTCGATCAAAGGCTTCGTTAGCACTTTTACGATAGAAGAGGGTGGGAGTGACGCGGTCACTTTCTTTGAGAAGGTGAAAAAACTAGTCATAGACGTATGGGTGAAATAGCTAGAGAACATGCTAAGCTATACTCCTAGAGTGTATCATGGTTCGTACGATAGACGAAGAGGAAGAGGTAGACGCTCACTAAATGACGGGTAAAGATAAGTTCTAGAGAGCTTGGCGTCATATCAGAAGAGGTTGAACATCCCAGTAGACAAGTTTCTCCCACTCTCTGGGTCATCCTACATGCCCACGCCAAGTGAATTGGCAAATAAGGGAGCCATCATCAATGTGAAGAACGAGAACGAGTGTTTCAAGTGGACTGTGACGTGTGCCTTGTCCCCAAGGGAGAAAGACCCACAAAGACTGAACAAGGGGTTGAGAGAGAACGCGGAAAAGATCAACTGGGAGGGTGTCACCTTTCCTACACCACTCAGTGAGGTGGGAAAATTCGCGGAGAGGAACAAGATTGGTGAAACGTCTTTGGGTATGCCAATGACGAAATGTATCCATTATTGGTCTCGTCAAACGATAAGGCCACTGTTAACCTTCTTCTCGTAAAGGAAGGGGATGAGGAGGAGAGGATCAATACACACTACGTTTGGATCAAGAACATGAATAGGCTCCTATCTAGGCAGAAAAACAAGCATGAGCACGTGATACTCTTTTGCTACCGATGCCTAAACAGCTTTCCCACCCAAGAGTTGTTTGAGATGGTGAGGAGGAAGGGCGTCTACCCATACGAGCACGTGGATAGCCTAGAACGACTTAGCGAAACCTCACTACTAACGAAGGAGGAGTTCCACTCTAGGTTGACAAATAGCGACATCACAGATGAGGACTACAAACACGCTAATAGAGTGTGGGATGAGTTTGGTATGAAGACTATGAGAGACTACCATGACCTGTATCTGAAGACAGACGTAGCGCTATTGGAGGACGTATTTGAGAACTTTCGCCAAGTGTGTAAAGCAAACTATGGTCTTGACCCAGCGTGGTACTACACCTTACCAGGTCTTGCGTGGGATGGCCTACTGAAGATGACAAAGGTGAAATTAGAGCAACTCACTGACATCGATACGCTACTAATGGTGGAGGGAGGAATTAGGGGTGGGGTCTCCTCAATCATGAAACCCCACGCAAAGGCAAACAACAAATACATGGGATACACCCAGAAAAAGGTGGATATAGAGATACCAGAGATGGATCCTACGCAACCTAGCTTCTATCTACCCTATCTTGACGCAAATAATCTATATGGATACGCGATGTCAATGCAGTGGCATTGACATCGCGTATCCATATAGATTATGTGGGTAGTGACCCACACATGGGTTTAAGTGGATGGAGAGCTTTGACGATTGGAGAAACGTGCCATGCATACTAGAAGTAGATCTTGAGTACCATTCGACTCTCCACGACCTTCACAACGACTACCCACTTGCACCAGAAAGAGTGACCGTTAATGGGGTGGAAAAATTGACACGAAACCTAAACGACAAAAAGAGCTACGTCCTCCACCGTAAAAACCTTGAGTTATACTTAAGCCTTGGGATGAAGCTGGCGAAGATCCATCGAGGAATCACGTTTGAGGAGAGTGACTGGGTGGCACCGTACATACAGATGAACACGAATTGAGGACAAAGGCCACCAACGTCTTCGAGAAGGATTTTTCAAGCTAATGAATAACTTTGTGTTTGGGAAAACTATGGAAAACATACGAAATAGGGTAAACATCGAGTTGGTCATTCGTGAGGATCGTATGAGGAAACTTATCGCAAAGCCAAACTACCACCATAGGACGATCTTCAACGAGAAATTTACAGCGGCCCACATGACGAAGACGAAGATCAAGTTTGACAACGGCCCACATGACTTAAGCAACACTGTGATGTACGATTTTCCCTATGGGTACATCAAGCCAAAATGCAACGAGAAGGCGAAGCTCCTATTCACAGACACCAACAGCTTGATGTACGAGATCGAGACTGAGGATTTCTACAAGGACATCTCTGAAGACGTCGCTGAGAGGTTTGACACGTCAGGATACGCAAAGAACCACAACTCGTGCATCCCAGTGGGGGTGAATAAGAAGGTCTTGGGAAATATGAAGGACGAGAACATGGGTGAGCAGGTGTTGGAATTTTTTGGGTTGAGGGCAAAGTCGTACGTCTGAAAAACTCTCAAGGATGAGAGCAAGAAATGCAAGAGGGTAAAAAAATACGTGGTGGAGAAGGAGATCACGTTTGAGGACTACAAGAGGAGTCTGTTTGAGGGGAGAGAGGAGAGGAGAACTATGAACACGTTTAGAAGTAGGAAGCATGAGATCTACACAGACGAGATGGCAAGGTTGCGCTGAATAGCATAGACGACAAGAGGCACATACTAGAAGATGGGTAAACACCTTGGCGCTGGGTCATTACAAAATTGAGGAAGCAAACACGAAGCCTCACTTCGCTAGGATAATATAAAACATTATGGATTGGTTAGTTCCAAAGACAGACACGACACCAACCATGAAGCCAATACTATCTTGCGGCACGGCTCTCTTTTTATCGATAAAAAGGTACATGATCAATCTCGTGAAGTTTCCCCCAAAGAAAAGGGTCATCATCAATTTTGTGAAGTTCCCCCAAAACGTATCGAGTAGGTTTGAGACGCAAGAACTTCAGCTGAGTGAAGATTCTAGGGATAGAGTGAGGCGTTGGTGTGAGGAGCAAGAACTTCAGCTGAGTGAAGTTTTCGGGATAGAGTGAGGTGTTGGTGTGAGGAGCAAGAACTTCAGCTGAGTGAAGTTTTAGGGATAGAGTGAGGCGTAGGTTTGTGATGGAGAGACTTCAGCTGAGTGAAGTTTTAGGGATAAAGTGAGGCGTTGGTGTGAGACGCAAGAACTTCAGCTGAGTGAAGTTTTAGGGAAAAAGTCGTGAACTGGTGCGGGAAGGCAAAACGTCGGTGACTGGGCTTGACCTATGAAAACTTCGGAAAACATCGTGGCTGCGCTGGAATCGGCCTTTCCCTACTACTGTTGCTTCAATTTCATCTATTTTCTTTCAGTATTCATTTTAATCCCTATTCTCTCAGTTATTCTCAGTTATTTATACATGTAACTTATATTTTTATAATTAGCTTCTTACCATCTTGTTTGTAATTAGACTTGATATCATCTTGTGAATAGTTCTCTAAATGTGTTGCGTATATAACAACAAAACATTTTATTTTCGTGTTTATATGGCTATTTTGAGAATGCTTATGTGTCTGGCATTAATATTCGTTCATTAATATTCACATTTTCAAGTAAATTTGTGGAACAAACTTGAAGATGGAACTAATGTGTGGAAATTCTCTACCCTCACCTGACGTCAGAGACCATCTCATTTACATATCAATCAAACTGAAATATTTCAAAAACGAAATAAAATACGGCAAAGTTATAAAAGGTGTTACTCTGTCATTTTACGAGTTCTTTCGTATTAGACAAACTTAATTTTTGTTGCCAATGTCCTTTAAGGAAAAATAGCTAGAAATAGAGCTGTGCCTATATACAGCAAAACCATTTGTCAATTAACCAAAATAAAAAATATAAAGAATATTGCTGTCATGATTTCATAAAAATAAGTCGAACTAAAATGATAGTGCACTGTGTACTACAGACGTTCTTTCACTTTGCTGTTTTAACCAATAGAAGCATTAATAATAATATAAATCATTGTCACCTCCATCCATCTCATCTCTTGTATCAAATGATCCTGGAGGAGTAACATTGAATATCGAAGGATGGTGCAGTTCTGTTGATATACCGTCTAATTCATTTATGTGTACATCTCCATTATCTTCTGCCTCAAAAAGACTTGTACATCTGCGTCGTCTTTGCATACTTTCAAAAAATGCACAAACAGCAAGAACAAAACGAATCAAGTAATGAATTAAAATATGTGAAAACGTTCCAAGAAAGACGCATAGCCCACCAACGTAGCCAAAAACTGCAAGAGAACATTAAGTAAAAATTACTTTTAAATAAAAGGCTTTTAAGATAATGTTTAGAAATGTTAATACAGTAGTTTTACGTATTTGCGCTTGTACTATGTTTCCATTCTCGTATTTTATACTCATGGATGCCGCCATTTTATAACTCGACATACAGCGTGGGCTTATTTTCAATTGTGACGTCATTGAGTGCAAGGAACAAAAGACAAACAATCAATGACGTCAAAATTGGAAAAAAACAGCCGCTGTACATCGAGTTGGAGCCTTCGAGCAAACTCTAAAATGGCGACATCCACAAGCATAAAATACGAGAATCTCTTCACGCATTTATAAAGCAGAGCTAATAAATATTACTCGGTCGAAATCGTTTTGCAATTCGACAATGGCAAGTATTATTATTCTGACTCCGAATCTGGAATTGTTATCGATCATGTTCCTGACAGCGCAAGGAAGTGACGTCGGACTCTCAACGCGAAGACTCCACATGGCTAATTCTTCAAGTAAATCCATAGTGATCAAGGTGCTTTTTTCAAATTCTTGGTCTGAAAGGCTGGACATTTCATCTACTTCTGGAAGAAAACAAGTAACCTCGACTGAAATTCAGGCGCAGCATTGAGAGTCTGACGTCAGAAACAATATTACCTTTTGAAATTACGGGCTCACTTGGAACACGTTCTTAGTAATGGTGGCCTAAATAGTAGTGATCTCAGAACTCCAAATACCTAATTCAAAATACCATTTTAAAGTTTTTTTTACATCGATGATCACTTTCGACCCCGAAATACTATTCTATGCTAATTAAAGAAAATCTAAATGAAAATGGGGGTGAATTTTCATCGTAGTGCCACTAACAAGGAATCAAACAGTGAAAATGTGACTTAGGTTTTTTAATTTCTATATTTTGTCAATGTTCTTTTTGTGTACTTACCAGTTAAAAAGGTGTATGCGCTGACATTGTAGTTAAATATACAAAAAGATTGCTAAGAAATATAAGAAAAAAATCGATAAAGTAGTTGTAATTTATTACTGTACGACCAATGCTCAGATTAATAAAATCCCACACGAACTAACCGCACGAGAATTAAAGCATTGACAATTAAAACGCAATCTGCAGTTGAAGCAGCCACACAATATTGACAAGTATATACCTCTCTCCAAAAAACCCAGTATTTTATCTTCAAACGACTATGTTCTACACATTACACAATTATCTCTCATTAAATTAATCTTTACAACATATACCAGTTAAGGCCCATCTACACGATACGATTCGTCGTATACGATTGTCATTCTGGCGTATGTTGTAGTATATATTGTCGTACTGGTGTATGCAATTGTTTGCATGCGACACAATCCTTGTTTATGATTCGATGGCGAATGTTGACACGCGTGTACAATTTGATCACATACGCCAAGATGACAAATCGTATATGACAAATCGTATCGTTTAGGAAGAGACATTTTCCCTAAATACCAGCATGCATCATGTTCCGCACTTGACGACATATTATTTTGAATTTATTGAGAATTTAAAAGAATCTCTCTGACGTCAAACGTGAAAAATTATTCATGCTAGCTTGGTATTTATCAAAAATGTCTATTGAGCCTTGCGAGGGTTTGCGTAGAAGGGCCTGTGTACTTCTAAAATATCATATTTCCCATTATAAAAATAAAAACTAGAAAATAAGCGAGGAAGACTGATTTACTTGATTTCTGATTTACTTGACTGATTTACATATGTCAATATATACACTGGTGTAGTGAATGTGGGAGAGCTTGGAGTAGACAGACAATACATGGGCGATCGTCAAGCTCGTATGTTCATGAGTCCCGGACAGGGATCGAATCTGTAACCTATTCATATATGTAAGCACATCCAAGAATTACTTATATATAGTTATGAGTTTGACGATCGTCCATTCTGACTCTACATAGATGGCATAAATGAAGTAAGCGAGTGTTCTTGCATGGTTGAACAGAGATCAGTGGCTACATCGCCCGCCATTAATGAATATTGATGCCAATCATGTATCCCATAAATAGCAAGCAATCTATGTGACGTATAAGAGCTTTAATTCTTCCAAATAATACATTAGAAAAAATAGATTGCTTACCTGACTTGTTGAATTTCTTGGAGATTGACAGTGAAAAGACTGATAGTTCACTCTTTCAGCACATTGTCTAAACGAGTGAAAATCACAATCTTCGCAGAAATAACACTGAACCTAAAAATCAAGAAATTTTTTTAAAAATATAAACAGATTTGTGCTAAATAGCCAACGACTTTGAAGCATTCAAGTTATTCCATGATGAAATAGTTAGTTGCTATACCGACTAAACCAACCCTCTCTCTAACGATGTTTAAGGAATTTAAAAACTGAACCGTAATAACATGTTGCTCTAACAAAAGATTGATACATTAGTTATAATCAAACAATTTTTGCGCGCTATGTAGATGTAGGTTTAAACCGTTTATATAACTTTAAATTGGGACACTCCGGCCCAAATACAAATGTAGTTCATATGAAAGATCTTACTGACTTTAGATTATTTCCAAAGTTTCAGCATTCCTATCAATTTAGTTTAGAAGATGTGGCTAGTTGAAGTTGGAGAGTTTGTCCAATTTCGACGCCATTTTGTTTCTCAAATATGACGTCACTGAGTGACGTGTCTCGTATTATGCCTAAGAAGCTCCTCTACTTTCCTGCATGATGAACTAAATAGTTTATTTCGACTAATTTTCGTCCAAAGACCATTCACAATAACTATCACTGTGTGATCGCCATCAAAACAACTCCACTGACGATAAAGAATCACTCAATGACGTCATATTTTCAAAACCAATATGGCGTCAAAATCCACAAATTTTCAACTTCAACTAGCAATATCTTCTCAACTAAATTGATAGGAATGCTGAAACTTTGGAAATAAACTAAAGTCAGTAAGATCTTTCATATGAACTGCATTTGTATTTGGGCCGGAGTGTCCCTTTAATACACCGAACACTCGTTTTACAACTTTCGTCTGCTTCTTATAGACGCGCGCAACAACACTTAGCTGTCGGCAACGGCTTCCGTAGCTCAGTGGTCAGAGCACTGCACTAGCATCGCAGGATCGCAGGTTCAATTCCAGCCGGAAGGCCTTTAAGTTGCATTTTTCGCAACTAGTCCCGGTTTGGTCTTAAAATGTATATATTCCAACACTCGAAATTTTCCTTCACCTTAGGTCCTGAGAACATGTAGTTTGATCGAGTGAAATGCCAAATATTACTTGTAATATACCCAGAATCTTATCCCGGCATTACCACCACTATATATACAGAACTCGTGACTAAGCTCTCGGCAACGGCTTCCGGAAGCTCAGTGGTCAGAGCACTGCACTAGCATCGCAGGGTCGCGGGTTCAATTCCAGCCAGAAGGCCTTTAAGTTGCATTTTTCGCAACTAGTCCCGGTTTGGTCTTAAAATGTATATGATTCCGCTGGTGAAGTAACCCAAGGTTCACGCTGAGACAATATACAGGATTGTGTAGGAATATCTTCATCATCATTATCGTAGGTCGATTCTTGGTCGGAGTGCGAGGTTTCGGGTGAAGGACCGTCACTTTTGGTTAATTCCGTAGACGCCATAGGCGGGATCGAGTTGAATGGCAGCAGAAGGTTGCGATGTAGGACTCGATGTTTTCCATCAGTTTCTGACTTCACTTCGTACACGGGAAGATCTTGGAATCGTCTTATCACTCTATAACAATCTCTTTCCCAGCGGTCCTTCAGTTTTTGCTTTCCTCGTACGCTAAGATTCCTCACCAGCACATGGTGGTATTACAAATTAAAAAAAGTATCAGACGGTCAGAGTGACACTTATTCGGCTTCAAGATTTGTCCATTATCGGGCTCCAGTTGTAGCAGGATACTATCCAAACCGAGATTATACAGCTGTCAATCAGTCTATTAATGTTATTAATTGGTAACATAATATGAATGTAGTTCTACTTGTACATTTACATACGCTTATATCGTTTGCGCGCTTGTCAAATATAGAATTTCTCTATCCAACGCAAGATTCTTCCGAATTCTTTTAATAATTCCGATACAGATTTGATGGTGGGCAGTTGGTGTACGAATAACCTGTTTATAGAACCTCGTAATCACAGACACTGGTTCGCTAACCCCGTTAGGCGTTAACGAACAAACACAGATGAGGTTCTGTTCATTATTTCAAACATTGATGGGTGCTATTGTTGCCATAAAGCTGTTCCCTTTTTATTCTTAACCTTGATCTACAATACATATACATTGAGTAATAACGCCACAACCGGCGCTACTCAGCGATAAACCGAGTTTTCTATGAGCATATAGTCAGCGAGGCGGGGGCGAGTTGTCCAATTGTTTTAGTATAAATTTCTAACCCAAGAGGCAAGAAATTTATTAACTTTTTAATAACTTTTATTTCATATTTTTTATGAAAAAAGTAAATCACGCGACTTTTACCCCAGAGGTTTCTATCAGCGGATAGTAACTCCTGCGATAGTCAAAAAAATTGAGGATTTGTGATAGAAACTTGTCAATTTATACTATAAATAATGACAACAATAATAATGACTGTTTATTGAACTCTATTGTAGCTAAATAGCTAAATTAACGAGCAAGTTTACAAATATAATGAAATATGAAAAATAAACATATACAATGTGTAAATACATACATGAATACTTAATAGTATTTGAGAGTTATAAAATTTCCCGATCGTTGTGTTTTACATTTTTCACTATCTCTGTAAAGTTTGATGGAAGTAGTTATACCTGATCTGAGATTATAATTATGTTCACGTGATTCTGATCTAGGCAGTAGAAAATGTATTGGGTGATTCTCTTGTCTGACTTTGTTTATATATGTCTCACATAATAAGTGCCTTCTTTTCCCAAGGGTTAAGAGCTGAGCATTCACTAGGGCTTGTTCCATAAGTAAGAGATGGATATATGATACTAAGCGCTCTTTTTGGATGCTTTCCAACTTGCATGAGAGGAATTCCGGTATATCCTGCCACACCTGGACCGCATATTCCACTACTGGTCTAACAATAGTTGTGTATATCTTGACAATAGAACTTGATGGTACATCCGCCTTCTTTAATATCCTGAGGGAATAAAGTCTTTTGTTTGCCTTTTTAAAGATATGTTCAACATGGTGGTTCCATTTGAGGTCGCTACTTATAGTTACACCAAGCAGTTTATAAGTAACAACACTTTCAATAAGATTATTACCAACTACTAAGGGTCTAATGAGAAAATTATCGTTATGCATAAAGTTAATTATCATCTCTTTATACTTACTAGGATTTAGTTTCATATTATGTTCCATGGAAAAGGTTTGAATCTCATTTACGGCTATATTAAGTAAACTTATACTATTACGAGGTAAAATTTCAAGTACGATAGTGTCGCGTAGAAGATTATTCGTCATAATAGAAAAGAGGATAACTGCACCCAATTTAGTACCCTGTGGGATTCCTCCCCTGGGTGTCTTCCAGTTGGAAAGCGTAGTTCCAATTCTGACTGCTTGGCCAAACTAATTCTAGATGTTCTCCACGGCAGTGTCGGTGACTGTTTTGATATCAATTAATAGTCCGGGAGCAAATGTCATTAAATAAAGTCCCGTGGGAATTTTGTGATGAAAGCACGCCACTGGTCTAGACGTGTTAAGGTGACCCTAAAGAACGTGAAAATATTTGGTGGCAACTTTACAACTTGCTTAGACTGGATTTATGAGAGGTCAAAAGTGTGTTGTATATAATCTATCATGGAGACAAGGCTGAAACATAAAATCGTCTATAACTCTTCAAAACGTGTGCCAAAACGCACCATATTCACTCAAAAACTGCTCCTCAACACCTCAAATACTAATGTAAAGTATTTTAGGGATTAGCGTGGTCACATGACCAAGTTAGCATGAAAACGAGTCTCGTACGTAAAGAGCTTGTTAACCCAAAAATGTTATAGTTGCAGGCCAACGCTGTTGATGCAGTCTATCATGTTTACACAGTACGCGGTGTCACATGATTTGAGGCTAAAACCTAAAGGTATGCAATAATTATGCAGATGATGTCCTTTATACCATACTGCAACCATACCAAACGTAGATGTAACAATATGTAAAAATATTGTGTATATCAGAGCTGTTTCAGAGCTGGAGAGTCTGTGCTGCATAGCCATTATTTGTTATAATCAGAATAGAAAAGGCGTCCCCCATATTTACTTGCATATGATGTAGTTTTGTATATGGGATGCTGAATTTCTTCAAAAGGCAACAGTTAATTTTCAATTGTGTATAATTCGTCAGACGGAAAAGGAAGAGGAGCTTGTCGAAAAACCCAATGTGCAATGAGAAACTCTTTAACGCAATAAGGAATTAACGATCTCCATACAACACATTAGGTACAGTATGATAAAGAAAGCATGCAGAGAGAGGTACAAAAGAGAGCTAGTTGGGCTAAACGAATCGAGGCGAAAATCGAATGATTTATCAGAATTGAAACATCCACTAATTCGTTCGAAAACATATCCTTACAACAGGGATGTGTGCTTTTTCTGTGACGGCAAGGCAGGATACCGACAGCCTTTGCACATGCAGGTCAGTTCGTAGTATGTATAGGTAATAATCTGGATACAGCTCTGAAGCAGCTGGGAGATGAGAAACTCCTTGTCAAACTCTGTACTGCAATTGACAACAGACAAAATACGTCACAAGCGTCCTTTGCAAACCTGCTGCCACAACAAGTTATCAAAATGCAAGTGAAATAGCAGCCAAGATAGAGTTCCTGACAATGACGTACGGTAATGAATATTTCTCAGCTACGTGCTGCATATGAGAATATTTCCTAGAAAAATAATGTATGAGCGAAGGTGTGCAGCCGGAAGGCCATAAAGAACTTATCCAGAAGATATTGGAATTATCCAGAAGATATGGAACATATTGGAAGATGTGGAGTTCCACAAGCCAAAATGATTGGACGAGTCTGAATGGGTAAGCGTCAAAGAATCAAAAGACACTGCCATTCAAGAATCTGAAACTGTGCAAGTAACATGAAGACCTTGTATGATGCTGCTTTAATCCTTAGCAAGTCCTGCATCTGAACTGTTAATGAAAACTGTGCAAGTAACATGAAGACCTTTTATGATGCTGCTTTAATCCTTAGCAAGTCCATCAATAAGTGTAAAAAGAGTGTTTGCACTAGCTGGGTCGCTAAACACATTGTCCAGAAGAACTCTATTGCTTCTTTAGATGGGTTATCCATGCAACAAGTTTACAATTTCCTTGCTTCTCATTGCTTGATGAATGGCCAAGGTGCACTGCTAGCTGCTGTGGTATCTCATGGGTAGAGTTTATCATGTGAGACATGTTTTTGACTTGACGTTCAGATAAACACATTGATACTGTACTCTGAGCTAGATGCTCACCCGTTTATGTACCTTTGGTGCAATTTTCTTAAAAAGAGAGGGTGGAATTAGGACCTTGGGTTTGTGATGTCTGTTGAGTATAATCATCTTCTAAGAGTAGAATCGCTAGTGGAAGCACATATTGTTCTTCAATGCATGGAAAAGTACGGAGGATTGTACCTCCCACAGATATTGTGAAAGACAAACACCTTTTCTTCACTATCGATAATTTTGACTTCGCTGAAGATACTCACGACAGGAAGCGCTCTCTACTTGTAGTACTTCTGATCCAGATGACGTAGAGCCAGATTTAAAGTAAGTATAGTATTGTACATTTATCCGTCCAACGGTTTAGCGTTTAGTTGTCCTATAAATTAATTCTTTATATACTTTTCTATAGCCTAAAATAATCTACGGAGCTGAGTCGTTAGGTATAGCAGCCTCCGGTGTCTCTTACAGGCTCGCAGACATTGAAACGTTCGTCTGTCAGCTCTATTTGCCTAAAACAAGCATCACAACCGTTAAGAAACAAGTCCGATCAGACAGGCTACCACCAACACAGGCTGCATTGTATCAGGCTATCCTACGAGCGCATTATCAAATGATGGTGTGGAATAACGACGAGATACCTAATCCCTAGCTGTTCTCAACACAGAATTATGGATGACAGAGGGATAAATATGAATGGATGCCTGTTATGACATCACCTAACACAATAACATCACTTTAATACACAACTTGTAAAATGCGGATGATCAAAGGAACGATGTTCTACTAATTGTTGCTATATAGTGCCGCAAAGCATGACTTCACCCACAGACCTCTGCAGCTGCTCCAACACTGGAGAGTGCGAAAATGTGCACAAGGATGAAGATGTACTGGCAGATGAGGGAGTGAGACAGTATAATCGAGTGCAAATATGTGAAGTTACACTAAATATAATGCGCAATGTATGGCATTTTGTTTATAGTTTTAGGGAGATGATGTTAGTCTCCATGCAGTACTGTCAAAGGATTGATTTTACAGTAAGTCCTGATTAATTAATCATGATTACATTTTAAGTCCTGCAAGGCTAGGCCCTAGATATTTTACGTTACATTTCTTCACTGAACGAAGACGTAAGACAGAGCTGTACTGGTTGTTCAAATAAACATATGACTCTTTATAGCTTGCACATTTTTTTATATATCTAAACGCATTCATCACTGCTCAATCTTTTTAACATTTTTGTGGATTAGAAACACGAAATATTTACGTCATCACATACGTCATCTTGAAGAGTAAGGAGAATTTACGTTTTGATAACATTAATAAAGAAACGTTACTTCAATGTTTTACTTATTTTCTGCGCCAGTTATTTTATAAAAGAAAATAGAAAAGTTTTACCTTTCCACTATTATTTCTACTTCTCCCAAACTTCTACTCATGTTTTCATGGAAACTTGATGGAAACACTTCAGTTTCAGTCTCCCACGCAACTTTTCTATTAATTTAATGTTCATTTTGAAAACATACACAAAGCATAATATTAAGAGGCAGAAATCAACCAATACGTAATAATTTCAGTCAAAGCTGAGTCAAAATGGTCCATTTTTATAGAAACAAATTACAGAATTAAACCAAAATGAAGGATCCCTCAAATATTTCTGAAGAAAAACAGGTTAACGAACGTTTTCGTTTTACCGTTCCCTCCATTTTCAGTCAACGTATGCCAGTAGCAGGTCATAGAACATCACTAAATCCTTTTAAGTACTAGGTTACTGAAAGTTTGTCGCTTTCACATCTTTCGAGGACGTCTTACGGCAACCTAAGACGGGGACGACGTTCAAAAAAAAGAATCTTTATGCGAAACAAAAAGAATGAATAATTTTTATTCTACAGTAATCTCAAACGCCGTCCTCGTTTTGTTTACAACGCCTCTGAGAGCTTTTTCACGTCTTTAGGACGACGGTAACTCGCGGAGAGATGAGAGCTGTTACTTAAGACTGACTTAAACACAGACACTACAATCGTTTTAGAAATATTGAAGGGTTTTGGAGATCATTATAACAAGCTTTGAGTGTCAAATACGCTAGTCAATCGACCGTGGTTTCATTCAAATGCTAAAATTTATATTTCTTTCACTGCTGTCGCCGTCCTAGGTTGCCGACATAGATCTTAAGTCCTTAATGATTTCCTAACCGACCAAAACAAAACCAAGTTCAATGTCGTGAGGAGACTGAAACTAACGTAGAAAATTGGCATCTATGTCCGCCATGTTTGGCCTTTCACGTTTTGCCCTGAACATACTGTAATCATCCTGCAGTTATATCATGGTTATATGGAGCTCAGTGAGTTCACCTCCAGGTACTTACCATATTTGTTTTCTCGCATAACGTCATGACCTCTTGATGGGAATCAAAACAAGCCCAAGAAATATATAATTTAGAAAACCACAGAAAAAGACAAGTAAATGTCACCAAAAATATTGCAACAAAATTCCATGCCAGATGAACTTTGCCGAACGGTTGAATAACTAACGAGGACTAAAAAATAAATCAAAGAACTTTGAGTAGCTTTTATAAAAAATCAATGCCTACCGAACAATTATAATGTATACACAGAAAAACACCTGCACACTAGTCAAACTAAAAACAGTTTCTTAACATGGGCAATATCCCAATAAGTAAGAGTGCTCGATACAAAATTTGTAGAGCTAGTTATAAAGTATATGTAAATCTAAACTTTTACAGATGCCGTTACACTGTGTTTCATGCCTGAGGCAATCAGAGAGTCGTCTGATGATTGCCTCAGGCATGAAACACAGTGTAACGGCATCTGTAAAAGTTTAGATTTTACATATACTTTATATATATACATATATATATATATATATATATATATATATATATATATATATATATATATATATAGGTAATATTTGGCATTTCACTCGATCAAACTACATGTTGAAAGGATTTATGGTGAAGGAAAATTTCAAGTGTTGGAATACATACATTTTAAGACCAAACCGGGACCAGTTGCGAAAAATGCAACTTCAAGGCCTTCCGGCTGGAATTGAACCCGCGACCCTGCGATGCTAGTGCAGTGCTCTGACCACTGAGCTACGGAAGCCGTTGCCGAGAGCCTAGTCACGAGTTCTGTATATATGGTGGTGGTAATGCCGGGATAAGATTCTGGGTATAATTCCAGCCGGAAGGCCTTGAAGTTGCATTTTTCGCAACTGGTCCCGGTTTGTCTTAAAATGTATGTATTGCAACACTTGAAATTTTCCTTCACCATAAATCCTTTCAACATGTAGTTTGATCGAGTGAAATGCCAAATATTACCTATAATATACCCAGAATCTTATCCCGGCATTACCACCATATATACAGAACTCGTGGCCGGGCTCTCGGCAACGGCTTCCGTAGTTCAGTGGTCAGAGCACTGCACTAGCATCGCAGGGTCGCGAGTTCAATTCCAGCCGGAAGGCCTTGAAGTTGCATTTTTCGCAACTGGTCCCGGTTTGGTCTTAAAATGTATGTATTCCAACACTTGAAATTTTCCTTCACTATAAATCCTTTCAATATATATATATATATATATATATATATATATATATATATATATATATATATATATATATATATATATATATATATATATATATATATATATATATATATATATATATATATATATATATAGAGAGAGAGAGAGAGAGAGAGAGAGAGAGAGAGAGAAAGAAAGGAAAACAGTAGTTAAAAACTAGAGTGCCGCGTAGGCAGTGTTTTGGATATTTAGCAAGGACTGCCGAGATTTTTTATCTTGGTCTGAATCTAATGAATGGCTGCGCTCGAAACGTCACTATTTCGTACTAAAAATTTCGGCAGTTCACCATCTTTTCACTTTGCTCTCTCTCTCTCTCTCTCTCTCTCTCTCTCTCTCTCTCTCTCTCTCTCTCTCAAAATGGCGGAAGGATATGTCATATAGCCGCTGCTGTGAATAATGACCAAAATCAGCTGGTAAGAAACCAAAGTTCTCATGGTTGGGAACCAAAGACCAACTGGGGACTTTTATCAATTTAGTCTTTAGCGACGGTGATGATATAATCTGGACAGAGGATGTTAAACACAATATTATGGTGTCATGTAAAAGCAATGGTCTTACGTTCAAGTATTATTCAACGACAACTACGCTTTGTATCCAAGGTCAAGATGAGCAATTGGCTAAGAAGAAGCTCTTTAGCCTGTTGGATTTGTCGGAGACAACTAGCATATATCTCACTAGCCAAGGAGAAGCGAACAACAACATATAAGATGACGGAGATATTTCCGCTGTAATAAATCGTAGTGAAGATCCAATGGTTGAGATTTTTACCCTACAAGATGCTACAATAACAGGCACACCGAAAGATCGGAATTTGCTTGGTGAGATTCTTTCGCTGAAAGAAGATTTTACTTCCATCAAGCAAAGGATGAAAGTTTTAGAGTCGAAGGTGAATATGCAAATGCTGAAGAAAATATTTATTTGCGTAAACAAGTGGAAGCTCTAGGCGCACATAATGCCGGTCTCTGCAAAAGAATTGAAGATTTGGAGACAAAAAAGGCAAGTCTGCTATCAGTGATACGTTTACTGAGCACGGACAGATGAGAAAAAGATATCGACATCGTTAACAAGCAATGGAAAATTAAATGAAGTGAAACCTAGAAATGATAAAGACGACCAAAGGAATACGATGACAACAATAGATCACAACAAACAAAGAGACAAAAAACGAAACAACGTACAACGAAGATACCAGTAATAAGCAGAAGAATAAGAAGAGAAGAAAAAACAAGAAGTCTTCTACACCACTATCTTCTACACCGCTGTCTTCTACATCGCTGTCTAATTCTGCACCGTCGACGGCTTCTTCACCTTCTCCTTCTAAAGTCCTTGCGTCGCAATCAACCAGTGATCCTCAAATAACAATAATTCTTGGAGATTCTACAATCAAACGATTGAATAGTTGGAAACTTTCGAATTCCACAAAATCTAAAGTTAAAGTGTGCTCTTTTCCTGGTGCTCATGTGGAGGACATGTATCATTACGTTGTACCCTCATTGGATAAAGCTCCCAAAAGTGCAAATGTGGTACTGCACACAAATGATCTTCGAGAAAAATCGCCAAAAGTTGTGGCTGTTGCTGATCTTGCACGACATATAGAATCCAATTACCCTACCATGAAGGTGACCATCTCCGAAATAACTACAAGGTGTGATTCTATAGATGTCGCTACAAAGGTTGGTGAATAATTGAAGAATCTTGTAAACAGTCAGAAAGATATCTGATTAAACATCAGAATATAGTAAGATGAAACATGCTTAAATAAGGGGAAATTGCACCTTAATAGTAAAGGAGTAGCTCTCCTAGGCTCCTCGCGAACAATTTTAGTAGTTATATTACTTCTCAATGATGGTTTACTGTTCCACTAAATGAAAGCTCCGATAATGAATGCCCTTCCAATAATACCATTAGTTCAGCTAATTTGAGAAATTTAAATTATACTAAGTACAATAAGCTGAATGCTAGAGGATTTAAGTATGACCTACTTAATATTAATGGCCTTCTAACTCATACTGATGAAATTAGAATTCTACTAAATGATTCCAAGTTTGATATACTTGCCATCCATGCTTGAAACCAAACTTGATTCCACTGTAACTGATGGCCTTGTATTAGTTTATGGTTACAATTTTGAGAGAAAAGATCGCAACATAAATGGAGAAGGTGTGGCAATGTATGTTCGAGATATAGCATAAATTATGTTGTCAGGAATGATATTGTCCCGCATAATGTTAGCGATTGAAATCTCTAAACCGAAAGTTAAATCGTTTATTATATCTACTTGGTATAGACCACCTAATTCACCGGTGGATCTATTCAAAGATTTTGAGAAGTTTCTAAGAGCAGTAGACTTTGAAGAAAAGGAAACTTTATTAGCAGGTAATATAAATTGTGACCTGTCTATGAATTCCAATGATTCTAATGCTTCTTCTGGAAAATTCCTTTATGATTTTAACACTTTTCTCAGTTACTGTAATACCAGACTATACAAGAATCTCAAAAACCTCAACGACCTTAATTGATCATTTCATAACTAATGAACCGCAGAATATTTCAATGTATGGTGTTTTACCAGTTACTATTAGTGACCACTATTTAATATATGGTGTAAGGAAATTCCCAACATTTCGAAATAATTCCAAATATGTGACCAGTCGTAATATGAAAGGTTATGATCGGGATATGTTCCTTCGTAAATTAGAAAATGTTCCATGGGACCCATACATTAGTGACGATCCCCAATGATATGGTATGTACTTGGGAAAATTTATTTCTAGAGGTACAGTACTTGATAATCATGCTCCTATTCAGAATCGAAGAGTAAGAAATAAACCTTTCCCATGGCTCACTGCAGCTATTAAAAAACTGATGTTTCACAGAGATTATCTGAAGAAACGAGCAGTGGGGAATGGTTCAGATAGTCTGTATGAGGCATATACCTGTAAGAAACAAGGTCAATGCTGCTATTAGAAAGGCAAAACAAGACTATGTTTCTACTGAGGTGAACTATGATAATGGTAATAGTCGACGTACATGGAAAGCAATTAACCTTTTATTAGGAAGAAAATCTAAGATAACGGGAGTCACTGACTTGAAAATTGGTGAATCCGTTCTAATAGATTCAAAACAGGTTTCTAATGCCTTTAATGATCACTTTTCATCAATTGGACCTACAGCTAATAAAAGTGTTCAACCAACATCAGTATCTCCTGAGTCATATGTGCAACCGTCTAATTCACTGCTTGAATTTAAACTAATAGATGTCTCAGACGTCCATCCATTACTGTCTACATTATCGGTAACAAAGGCAAGTGGTCTTGATGGAGTCTCTGCTAGGTTATTAAAGGATGCTGCGACTGTCATCAGTGAACCACTGTGTCCTATTTTTAATAAATCCCTCAATCAAGGCATTTTCTCAGATAGCTGCAAGATTGCAAAGGTCTTTCCTATTTAGAAGGGTAATGTAAAAAGCGATCCTAGTAATTACAGACCCATTTCTGTGCTGTCCATTATTGCGAAAGTATTTGAGAAAATTGTCTTTAATCAACTTTATTCGTATTTGGCTGCTAATAATATATTGACAAAGTTTCAATCCGGATTTCGGTCAAATCACTCCACCTTAACTTCTTTGCTGCAGGCAACTGAACGTTGGTTTAAAAACATTGATAATGGTTATTTGAATGGTGTTGTTCTTGTAGATTTAAGTAAGGCCTTTGATACTGTTGATCATGCGATCTTGTTAAAAAAAACTTGATCTTTATGGTTTTTCACCTGGGAATGGTTTTCCTCATATCTGTCTAATAGATGACAATGTTGCATGGTTAATGGTGTGTTGTCGCAATCTAGATACTTGACCACAGGAGTTCCACAGGGATCAACTTTGAGTCCCCTTTTATTCTTAATTTATGTAAATGACCTTCCCAACTGTTTGGAGTTTACTACACCACGTATATTTACGCCGATGATACTCAGATGACTGCGGAAGCAGTAAACATTGCTGATCTTGAAAATTTGCTTGATAAAGATATGCACGATATGAATTCATCGTTATAGCGTCAGATCACAGATTGAAACTGTTGGTATGTGATCCGAAAATTAAAATTAATAAGGAACTTATTAAACGTGTTTCAAAAGCAAAACTACCAGGAGTTCTGGTAAATGAAAAACTCAGTTGGGAGGATAATATTAATAATATAATCATTCCCAAAGTTTTAAAAGGTTTCAGAATGTTACGAATCATTAGATCAATGTTGGCTATCCCAGATATGGTAACATTGTACCAATCACTGGTGTTGCCACATTTTGATTATTGCTGTAGTTTGTGGGGGAATTGTGGCAAAGTGTTAAAAAGTAAACTGCAAAAGTTACAAAACAGAGCTGCCCGAATTATTACTAGGTCGGGTTTTGAGGTTAGATCAACTGAGATACTGGATAATCTTGGATGGTAGGACCTAGAGACCAGACGTATGCGTCAAACATCAACTTTGATGTATAAGATAATGAACGACTTGGCACCTGGGTATCTGCGGGAATTCTTTACACTTGTAAATGAGGAAGTTGAGTATAATATCACATTTTGAGTACTTGAAGCACAGTCTATCATTATAAAGGAGCAACACTGTGGAACAATCTTCCAGTTGCAATTAGATATTCAACAAATGTTAAATATTTTAATAATTTAATTAATGTATATAATTTTTAATATTATCTGTATAACGGCTTTCATGAAAAGCAATTCTTGTATTTAATTGATGAAATTACCGTTTTTAAATAAAGTTGTCTCTCTCTCTCTCTATATATATATATACATGTATATACATGTATATATATATATATAT
This sequence comes from Chrysogorgia sp. JL179-B06, assembly GCA_035772405.1. Lineage (NCBI taxonomy): Eukaryota > Metazoa > Cnidaria > Anthozoa > Scleralcyonacea > Chrysogorgiidae > Chrysogorgia > Chrysogorgia sp. JL179-B06. The sequence goes on along the minus strand of JAYKKM010000183.1, from coordinate 128,080 downwards.
ATATATATATATATATAAGTAGAGTGCTGCGTAGACAGTGTTTTGAATATATAGCAAAGTGAAAAGGTGGTAAACTTATATATATATATATATATATATATATATATATATATACAGCAGATTGCAAAAACTATGGCAAACGAGATATCAACATATAAACATATCGGGTGCATTGTGGGAATGGGGCCATCAACTAATTTGAATATTGTCATTCTGTTTTACATTTATTGGTCCGCCATATGCCTGAAAGGAATGTATAGCATAACAAGCTCGATATAAAAACATGAACTGCTTATTAACTATTACTATAGGGTAGTGTTACATGCATGTAACTATATATCGCTTAGAATTACCTGTGAAAATTCTTGGGCTTTTCATTTCTTTATGATCTGTGTCAAGGATATAACTATACCGTAATGGCTTACGGGTATGAGTATCTCAAGGGAATCGAGAACAACCAGCACATTACTTGAAACAATACAAGGTTAATAGCGTAGCGAAGAGATTCTATTTTTAAACCCAAATTGCGGACAAACAAAATAAAATTAAGTTTGAAGAATTCCCAAATGACCCATTTCCTATTGTTTAGGACCTATTTTTATAAAACAGCACTTATCATTCCAAAAGCCTTTGTCTTTGAGTTAACCATGTTAAAATGCAAAGTGAGTTTCTTTTGAATTTTAATGACAAAGCCAAATTAATTTACCTACTTGCTTAATAGCGGAGCGGACAGATGACGTTAGGTTGTTGATGTTTGTCCGCATTTATGGTTCAAAAATAGGTCCTAAACAATAGGAAATGGGTCATTTGGGAATTCTTCAAACTTAATTTTAATTTGTTCGTCCGCAATTTGGGTTTAAAAATAGAATCAGTGCGCTACGCTATTATTATTATTAACCTTGTATTGTTTCAAGTAATGAGCTGGTTGTTCTCGATTCCCTTGAGAACAGTAAACAATACAAAAACGCAGAACGTTTCCGTGTGTACGGGGCCTTATAAGCTATAAACACGAAAACGATTTACTATAAAATTATGTAAACGATGGATTTAGTTTGGCGATTGATAAAAACCTGCGTGATAACCGATTGGCAATTCGTGAACACAGATAACCTCGTCAATGATGTCAAACTTTCTGTTACCGCGGCCTTCCACAAAATATCCGCATTTGAAATTAGTGGTGGTTGCCGGTACGATTAGTAGATACATCTTCAATATTTCAGGAAAGGTAAATTTGGGACAATCACTGAGTTGAAAGTGAGATAATTTTGCTATATTCGCTTTGTCTAACACATTAAGTTGCACTTCGAATGTCGAAATTATCTCTCTATAGTTGTCAAACCGTGAATGTGGACTAAAATATTATTCAAATTAGTTGAGGCGTCATTCCCACAATGCACCCGATATGTTTATATGTTGATATCTAGTTTGCCATAGTTTTTGCAATCTGCTGTATATATATATATATATATATATATATATATATATATATATATATATATATATATATATATATATATATATATATATATAATATATATATATATATATATATATATATATATATATATATATATATATATATATATATATATATATATATATATATATATATATATATATATATATATATATATATATATATATATATATATATATATATATATATATATATATATATATAATAGAGCTTTTAACATCTCAAAGATTTTATCCAGTGTCAACATATCTTAACTCTCAATTATTATGCTATATATATATTTCTATACTTGAAAAGCTAGACCTCCTCCTCCACACTATTTCAACAGTACACCAACCTTTTAAAGTTTTCAAATGTATTTCTTCACTTGAAAAGTTAGACCTCTTTCTCCACACTATTTCTACAGTACACCAACCTTTTAAAGTTTTCAAATGTATTTCGATCTATACTTGAAAAGTTAGACCTCCTCCTCCACGCTATTTCTACAGTACACCAACCTTTTAAAGTTTTCAAATGTATTTCGATCTATACTTGAAAAGTTAGACCTCCTCCTCCACACTATTTCAACAGTACACCAACCTTTTAAAGTTTTCAAATGTATTTCTTCACTTGAAAAGTTAGACCTCCTTCTCCACACTATTTCTACAGTACACCAACCTTTTAAAGTTTTCAAATGCATTTCTTCACTTGAAAAGTTAGACCTACTCCTCCACACTATTTCAACAGTACACCAACCTTTTAAAGTTTTCAAATGTATTTCTTCACTTGAAAGGTTAGACCTCTTTCTCAACACTATTTCAACAGTACACCAACCTTTTAAAGTTTTCAAATTATTTCTTCACTTGAAAAGTTAGACCTCCTCCACACTATTAGTTCCACAGTACACCAACCTTTTAAAGTTTTCAAATGTATTTCTTCACTTGAAAAGTTAGACCTCTTTCTCCACACTATTTCAACAGTACACCTAACTTTTAAAGTTTTCAAATGTATTTCTACACTTGAAAAGTTATACCTTCTCCACACTATTTCAACAGTACACCAACCTTTTAAAGTTTTCAAATGTATTTCTTCACTTGAAAAGTTAGACCTCCTCCTCCACACTATTTCTACAGTTCACCAACCTTTTAAAGTTTTCAAATGTATTTCTTCACTTGAAAAGTTAGACCCCTTCTCCACACTATTTCAACAGTACACCAACCTTTTAAAGTTTTCGAATGTATTTCTTCACTTTAAAAGTTAGACCCCTTCTCCACACTATTTCAACAGTACACCAACCTTTTAAAGTTTTCGAATGTATTTCTTCACTTTAAAAGTTAGACCTCCTCCTCCACACTATTTCAACAGTACACCAACCTTTTAAAGTTTTCAAATGTATTTCTTCACTTGAAAAGTTTGACCTCTTTCTCCACACTATTTCAACAGTACACCAACCTTTTAAAGTTTTCAAATGTATTTCTTCACTTGAAAAGTTAGACCTCCTCCTCCACACTATTTCTACAGTTCACCAACCTTTTAAAGTTTTCAAATGTATTTCTTGACTTGAAAAGTTAGACCCCTTCTCCACACTATTTCAACAGTACACCAACCTTTTAAAGTTTTCGAATGTATTTCTTCACTTTAAAAGTTAGACCTCCTCCTCCACACTATTTCAACAGTACACCAACCTTTTAAAGTTTTCAAATGTATTTCTTCACTTGAAAAGTTAGACCTCCTTCTCCACACTATTTCTACAGTACACTAACCTTTTAAAGTTTTCAAATACATTTCTTTACTTGAAACGTTAGACCTACTCCTCCACACTATTTCAACAGTACACCAACCTTTTAAAGTTTTCAAATGTATTTCTTCACTTGAAAGGTTAGACCTCTTTCTCCACACTATTTCAACAGTACACCAACCTTTTAAAGTTTTCAAATTATTTCTTCACTTGAAAAGTTAGACCTCCACCACACTATTAGTTCTACAGTACACCAACCTTTTAAAGTTTTCAAATGTATTTCTTCACTTGAAAAGTTAGACCTGTTTCTCCACACTATTTCAACAGTACACCTAACTTTTAAAGTTTTCAAATGTATTTCTACACTTGAAAAGTTATACCTTCTCCACACTATTTCAACAGTACACCAACCTTTTAAAGTTTTCAAATGTATTTCTTCACTTGAAAAGTTAGACCTCCTCCTCCACACTATTTCTACAGTTCACCAACCTTTTAAAGTTTTCAAATGTATTTCTTCACTTGAAAAGTTAGACCCCTTCTCCACACTATTTCAACAGTACACCAACCTTTTAAAGTTTTCGAATGTATTTCTTCACTTTAAAAGTTGACCCCTTCTCCACACTATTTCAACAGTACACCAACCTTTTAAAGTTTTCGAATGAATTTTTTCAATTTAAAAGTTAGACCTCCTCCTCCACACTATTTCAACAGTACACCAACCTTTTAAAGTTTTCAAATATATTACTTCACTTGAAAAGTTTGACCTCTTTCTCCACACTATTTCAACAGTACACCAACCTTTTAAAGTTTTCAAATGTATTTCTTCACTTGAAAAGTTAGACCTCCTCCTCCACACTATTTCTACAGTTCACCAACCTTTTAAAGTTTTCAAATGTATTTCTTCACTTGAAACGTTAGACCCCTTCTCCACACTATTTCAACAGTACACCAACCTTTTAAAGTTTTCGAATGTATTTCTTCACTTTAAAAGTTAGACCCCTTCTCCACACTATTTCAACAGTACACCAACCTTTTAAAGTTTTCGAATGTATTTCTTCACTTTAAAAGTTAGACCTCCTCCTCCACACTATTTCAACAGTACACCAACCTTTTAAAGTTTTCAAATGTATTTCTTCACTTGAAAAGTTAGACCTCCTTCTCCACACTATTTCTACAGTACACTAACCTTTTAAAGTTTTCAAATACATTTCTTTACTTGAAACGTTAGACCTACTCCTCCACACTATTTCAACAGTACACCAACCTTTTAAAGTTTTCAAATGTATTTCTTCACTTGAAAGGTTAGACCTCTTTCTCCACACTATTTCAACAGTACACCAACCTTTTAAAGTTTTCAAATTATTTCTTCACTTGAAAAGTTAGACCTCCACCACACTATTAGTTCTACAGTACACCAACCTTTTAAAGTTTTCAAATGTATTTCTTCACTTGAAAAGTTAGACCTGTTTCTCCACACTATTTCAACAGTACACCTAACTTTTAAAGTTTTCAAATGTATTTCTACACTTGAAAAGTTATACCTTCTCCACACTATTTCAACAGTACACCAACCTTTTAAAGTTTTCAAATGTATTTCTTCACTTGAAAAGTTAGACCTCCTCCTCCACACTATTTCTACAGTTCACCAACCTTTTAAGGTTTTCAAATGTATTTCTTCACTTGAAAAGTTAGACCCCTTCTCCACACTATTTCAACAGTACACCAACCTTTTAAAGTTTTCGAATGTATTTCTTCACTTTAAAAGTTGACCCCTTCTCCACACTATTTCAACAGTACACCAACCTTTTAAAGTTTTCGAATGTATTTCTTCACTTTAAAAGTTAGACCTCCTCCTCCACACTATTTCAACAGTACACCAACCTTTTAAAGTTTTCAAATGTATTTCTTCACTTGAAAAGTTTGACCTCTTTCTCCACACTATTTCAACAGTACACCAACCTTTTAAAGTTTTCAAATGTATTTCTTCACTTGAAAAGTTAGACCTCCTCCTCCACACTATTTCTACAGTTCACCAACCTTTTAAAGTTTTCAAATGTATTTCTTCACTTGAAAAGTTAGACCCCTTCTCCACACTATTTCAACAGTACACCAACCTTTTAAAGTTTTCGAATGTATTTCTTCACTTGAAAAGTTAGACCCCTTCTCCACACTATTTCAACAGTACACCAACCTTTTAAAGTTTTCGAATGTATTTCTTCACTTGAAAAGTTAGACCTCCTTCTCCACACTATTTCTACAGTACACCAACCTTTTAAATTTTTCAAATGCATTTCTTCACTTGAAAAGTTAGACCTCCTCCTCCACACTATTTCAACAGTACACCTAACTTTTAAAGTTTTCAAATGTATTTCTTCACTTGAAAAGTTAGACCTCTTTCTCCACACTATTTCAATAGTACACCTAACTTTTAAAGTTTTCAAATGTATTTCTACACTTGAAAAGTTATACCTCCTCCACACTATTTCAACAGTACACCAACCTTTTAAAGTTTTCAAATTATTTCTTCACTTGAAAAGTTAGACCTCCTCCACACTATTAGTTCTACAGTACACCAACCTTTTAAAGTTTTCAAATGTATTTCTTCACTTGAAAAGTTAGACCTCTTTCTCCACACTATTCAACAGTACACCTAACTTTTAAAGTTTTCAAATGTATTTCAACACTTGAAAAGTTATACCTCCTCCACACTATTTCAACAGTACACCAACCTTTTAAAGTTTTCAAATTATTTCTTTACTTGAAAAGTTAGACCTCCTCCACACTATTAGTTCTACAGTACACCAACCTTTTAAAGTTTTCAAATGTATTTCTTCACTTGAAAAGTTAGACCTCTTTCTCCACACTATTTCAACAGTACACCTAACTTTTAAAGTTTTCAAATGTATTTCTACACTTGAAAAGTTATACCTCCTCCACACTATTTCAACAGTACACCAACCTTTTAAAGTTTTCAAATGTATTTCTTCACTTGAAAAGTTAGACCTCCTTCTCTACACTATTTCAACAGTACAGCAACATTTTAAAGTTTTCAAATGTATTTCTTCACTTGAAAAGTTAGACCTCTTTCTCCACACTATTTCAACAGTACACCAACCTTTTAAAGTTTTCAAATGTATTTCTTCACTTGAAAAGTTAGACCTCCTTCTCCACACTATTTCAACAGTACAGCAACATTTTAAAGTTTTCAAATGTATTTCTTCACTTGAAAAGTTAGACCTCCTTCTCCACACTATTTCAACAGTACAGCAACATTTTAAAGTTTTCAAATGTATTTCTTGACTTGAAAAGTTAGACCTCCTCCACACTATTTCAACAGTACACCAACCTTTTAAAGTTTTCAAATGTATTTCTTGACTTGAAAAGTTAAACCTCCTCCTCCACACTATTTCAACAGTACACCAACCTTTTAAAGTTTTCAAATGCATTTCTTCACTTTAAAAGTTAGACCCGCTCCTCCACACTATTTCAACAGTACACCAACCTTTTAAAGTTTTCAAATGTATTTCTTCACTTGAAAAGTTAGACCTCCTTCTCCACACTATTTCAACAGTACACCAACCTTTTAAAGTTTTCAAATATATTTCTTCACTTTAAAAGTTAGACCTCCTCCTCCACACTATTTCAACAGTACACCAACCTTTTAAAGTTTTCAAATGTATTTCTTCACTTGAAAAGTTAGACCTCCTTCTCCACACTATTTCAACAGTACACCAACCTTTTAAAGTTTTCAAATGTATTTCTTCACTTGAAAAGTTAGACCTTCTCCAAACTATTTCAACAGTATACCTAACTTTTAAAGTTTTCAAATGTATTTGAAAAGTTAGACCTACTTCACACTATTTCAACAGTACACCAACATTTTAAAGTTTTCAAATGTATTTCTACACTTGAAAAGTTAGACCTCCTCCTCCACACTATTTCAACAGTACACCAACCTTATAAAGTTTTCGAATGTATTTCTTCACTTGAAAAGTTAGACCTCCTTCTCCACAATATTTCAACAGTACAGCAACATTTTAAAGTTTTCAAATGTATTTCTTGACTTGAAAAGTTAGACCTTCCCTCCACAATATTTCAACAGTACACCAACCTTTTAAAGTTTTCAAATGTATTTCTTGACTTGAAAGGTTAGACCTCCTTCTGCACACTATTTCAACAGTACAGCAACATTTTAAAGTATTCAAATGTATTTCTTGACTTGAAAAGTTAGACCTCCTCCTCCAGAATATTTCAACAGTACACCAACCTTTTAAAGTTTTCAAATGTATTTCTTGACTTGAAAAGTTAGACCTCCTCCACACTATTTCAACAGTACACCAACCTTTTAAAGTTTTCAAATGTATTTCTTGACTTGAAAAGTTAAACCTCCTCCTCCACACTATTTCAACAGTACACCAACCTTTTAAAGTTTTCAAATGTATTTCTTGACTTGAAAAGTTAGACCTCCTCCTCCACAATATTTCAACAGTACACCAACCTTTTAAAGTTTTCAAATGTATTTCTTGACTTGAAAAGTTAGACCTCCTCCACACTATTTCAACAGTACACCAACCTTTTAAAGTTTTCAAATGTATTTCTTGACTTGAAAAGTTAAACCTCCTCCTCCACACTATTTCAACAGTACACTAAGCTTTTAAAGTTTTCAAATGTATTTCTTGACTTGAAAAGTTAGACCTCCTCCTCCACAATATTTCAACAGTACACCAACCTTTTAAAGTTTTCAAATGTATTTCTTGACTTGAAAAGTTAGACCTCCTTCTCCACACTATTTCTACAGTACACCAACATTTTAAAGTTTTCAAATGTATTTCTATACTTGAAAAGTTAGACCTCCTCCTGCACAATATTTCAACAGTACACCAACCTTTTAAAGTTTTCAAATGTATTTCTTCACTTGAAAAGTTTGACCTCTTTCTCCACACTATTTCAACAGTACACCAACCTTTTAAAGTTTTCAAATGTATTTCTTCACTTGAAAAGTTAGACCTCCTCCTCCACACTATTTCTACAGTTCACCAACCTTTTAAAGTTTTCAAATGTATTTCTTCACTTGAAAAGTTAGACCCCTTCTCCACACTATTTCAACAGTACACCAACCTTTTAAAGTTTTCGAATGTATTTCTTCACTTGAAAAGTTAGACCCCTTCTCCACACTATTTCAACAGTACACCAACCTTTTAAAGTTTTCGAATGTATTTCTTCACTTGAAAAGTTAGACCTCCTTCTCCACACTATTTCTACAGTACACCAACCTTTTAAATTTTTCAAATGCATTTCTTCACTTGAAAAGTTAGACCTCCTCCTCCACACTATTTCAACAGTACACCTAACTTTTAAAGTTTTCAAATGTATTTCTTCACTTGAAAAGTTAGACCTCTTTCTCCACACTATTTCAATAGTACACCTAACTTTTAAAGTTTTCAAATGTATTTCTACACTTGAAAAGTTATACCTCCTCCACACTATTTCAACAGTACACCAACCTTTTAAAGTTTTCAAATTATTTCTTCACTTGAAAAGTTAGACCTCCTCCACACTATTAGTTCTACAGTACACCAACCTTTTAAAGTTTTCAAATGTATTTCTTCACTTGAAAAGTTAGACCTCTTTCTCCACACTATTCAACAGTACACCTAACTTTTAAAGTTTTCAAATGTATTTCAACACTTGAAAAGTTATACCTCCTCCACACTATTTCAACAGTACACCAACCTTTTAAAGTTTTCAAATTATTTCTTTACTTGAAAAGTTAGACCTCCTCCACACTATTAGTTCTACAGTACACCAACCTTTTAAAGTTTTCAAATGTATTTCTTCACTTGAAAAGTTAGACCTCTTTCTCCACACTATTTCAACAGTACACCTAACTTTTAAAGTTTTCAAATGTATTTCTACACTTGAAAAGTTATACCTCCTCCACACTATTTCAACAGTACACCAACCTTTTAAAGTTTTCAAATGTATTTCTTCACTTGAAAAGTTAGACCTCCTTCTCTACACTATTTCAACAGTACAGCAACATTTTAAAGTTTTCAAATGTATTTCTTCACTTGAAAAGTTAGACCTCTTTCTCCACACTATTTCAACAGTACACCAACCTTTTAAAGTTTTCAAATGTATTTCTTCACTTGAAAAGTTAGACCTCCTTCTCCACACTATTTCAACAGTACAGCAACATTTTAAAGTTTTCAAATGTATTTCTTCACTTGAAAAGTTAGACCTCCTTCTCCACACTATTTCAACAGTACAGCAACATTTTAAAGTTTTCAAATGTATTTCTTGACTTGAAAAGTTAGACCTCCTCCACACTATTTCAACAGTACACCAACCTTTTAAAGTTTTCAAATGTATTTCTTGACTTGAAAAGTTAAACCTCCTCCTCCACACTATTTCAACAGTACACCAACCTTTTAAAGTTTTCAAATGTATTTCTTGACTTGAAAAGTTAGACCTCCTCCTCCACAATATTTCAACAGTACACCAACCTTTTAAAGTTTTCAAATGTATTTCTTCACTTGAAAAGTTAGACCTCTTTCTCCACACTATTTCAACAGTACACCAACCTTTTAAAGTTTTCAAATGCATTTCTTCACTTTAAAAGTTAGACCCGCTCCTCCACACTATTTCAACAGTACACCAACCTTTTAAAGTTTTCAAATGTATTTCTTCACTTGAAAAGTTAGACCTCCTTCTCCACACTATTTCAACAGTACACCAACCTTTTAAAGTTTTCAAATATATTTCTTCACTTTAAAAGTTAGACCTCCTCCTCCACACTATTTCAACAGTACACCAACCTTTTAAAGTTTTCAAATGTATTTCTTCACTTGAAAAGTTAGACCTCCTTCTCCACACTATTTCAACAGTACACCAACCTTTTAAAGTTTTCAAATGTATTTCTTCACTTGAAAAGTTAGACCTTCTCCAAACTATTTCAACAGTATACCTAACTTTTAAAGTTTTCAAATGTATTTGAAAAGTTAGACCTACTTCACACTATTTCAACAGTACACCAACATTTTAAAGTTTTCAAATGTATTTCTACACTTGAAAAGTTAGACCTCCTCCTCCACACTATTTCAACAGTACACCAACCTTATAAAGTTTTCGAATGTATTTCTTCACTTGAAAAGTTAGACCTCCTTCTCCACAATATTTCAACAGTACAGCAACATTTTAAAGTTTTCAAATGTATTTCTTGACTTGAAAAGTTAGACCTTCCCTCCACAATATTTCAACAGTACACCAACCTTTTAAAGTTTTCAAATGTATTTCTTGACTTGAAAGGTTAGACCTCCTTCTGCACACTATTTCAACAGTACAGCAACATTTTAAAGTATTCAAATGTATTTCTTGACTTGAAAAGTTAGACCTCCTCCTCCAGAATATTTCAACAGTACACCAACCTTTTAAAGTTTTCAAATGTATTTCTTGACTTGAAAAGTTAGACCTCCTCCACACTATTTCAACAGTACACCAACCTTTTAAAGTTTTCAAATGTATTTCTTGACTTGAAAAGTTAAACCTCCTCCTCCACACTATTTCAACAGTACACCAACCTTTTAAAGTTTTCAAATGTATTTCTTGACTTGAAAAGTTAGACCTCCTCCTCCACAATATTTCAACAGTACACCAACCTTTTAAAGTTTTCAAATGTATTTCTTGACTTGAAAAGTTAGACCTCCTCCACACTATTTCAACAGTACACCAACCTTTTAAAGTTTTCAAATGTATTTCTTGACTTGAAAAGTTAAACCTCCTCCTCCACACTATTTCAACAGTACACTAACCTTTTAAAGTTTTCAAATGTATTTCTTGACTTGAAAAGTTAGACCTCCTCCTCCACAATATTTCAACAGTACACCAACCTTTTAAAGTTTTCAAATGTATTTCTTGACTTGAAAAGTTAGACCTCCTTCTCCACACTATTTCTACAGTACACCAACCTTTTAAAGTTTTCAAATGTATTTCTATACTTGAAAAGTTAGACCTCCTCCTGCACAATATTTCTACAGTACACCAACCTTTTAAAGTTTTCAAATGTATTTCTTGACTTGAAAAGTTAGACCTCGTCCTCCACAATATTTCAACAGTACACCAACCTTTTAAAGTTTTCGAATGTATTTCTTGACTTGAAAAGTTAGACCTCCTCCTCCACAATATTTCAACAGTACACCAAGCTTTTAAAGTTTTCAAATGTATTTCTATACTTGAAAAGTTACACCTCATCCATACTATTTCAACAGTACACCAACCTTTTAAAGTTTTCAAATGTATTTCTAGTTCTGCCTATGCAGCACATTTTTATATCAAGTCATATTAATTGGGATGACATTAATTATGTTAATCAACTACCAAATACTGGATATAATTATTAACTTACTTTTAATTTAAAAGGCATTTTCCGGCGGGTATAGAAAATGACCATGAGGATTAAAGAAACAGACAGAGTAATAGTGAGCAGTTGAAGTTCTAAGCCATTGATACGTGAGCTGTAGTGCCTGAAAAAAGGATATTAGAGGGCTCTGTGTCAGCTTTTACTGGCAACAAAGTGAGGGTTAAAAATTTATATTAATTGCATCGTAGCAATTAAAGTAGCATCGTAGCATGGACTCACATAGTAGAGCGAAGGTTACACTAGCGTACTGGTTCATTGTAACATATGTATGCAATGCTCTGACCATTGAGCTACATGGACTATTTGGTAGTGCGAAGGTTACAATAGTGTACTGGTTCATTGTGGCATGTGTACTGCTAGTATGCAATGCTCTGACTATTTGTAATAATATGCAGCTATGCAGTTATTATGCTAATCAATTTAGAGAACGCTATAAAGCGTTTGTCAACAGAAAGGTTATTATTTTACTAGTAAATAAAACTTGACTTGAAGGTGCAGTTATCACATGGTGGCAGCGGTGGAGAAATTGTAGTATGGAGAACGAAAGCGAAGAAGAACCTACAGCCGGACAACCAGCAGTGTACTTTAGCCATCACGTTCCTCTGCCACAAGTTATAGACTTAAGAAATAGCAGCGAAGCGGCCGAGAATTGGAAGTTGTGGAAAGAAAAGTATAGCAATTGTTTTATCATCTCACGACTGGAGAATGAAAGCCCCGCGTTTCAATTGGCAATGTTCAAGCACTCGGTTGGAGATGAAGGTCTAAAGGTGATAAAAACATTTGGATACACCACATGTGAAGACCCCAACAACTTGTAATATGCAAAATTTCGAAGCTCACTGTATAGGTGAGGTCAACGAAACGTACGAGCGATGCGTGTTCAACAAGAGAGATAAACGACAGACTGAGTCGGTCGATAGCTACGTTGCTGAATTGAAGACGTTAGCAAAGACGTGTAATTTTTGTGACTGTCTGCGAGATAGCCTGATACGGGATCGAATAGTTTTGGGAATAAAGAATGAACAAGCGACGAAGAAGCTGTTAAAGATGCGTGATTTGACTTTGAACAAATGCATCGACACGTGTCGGAGCGAAGAAATTACCGAATTGCAAATGAAATCGATGTACTGTATGAGTCGTCCAACGAATTCGCTAACACAATAAAGACGCAATGAAGCTGGAGACAGGATAAGGAGTCAGAATCAGAAGGATCAGATGATGATGAGAAGAGAAAGAAGTCCTCCGGCAAGAAAATATTCTGTAAGTTTTGTGACTTAGAGCATATTTCAGATAAGAAGTGCCCAACCTGGGGAAGAACCTGTAATAAATGTAAGAGAAAGAATTACTTCGCTCGGATGTGTCGAAAATCATCGATATATTCCATAGATAGCGAGGAAGAAGAGATCAGCGTTCTCAAAGTTCAAGCCATGAAGGAGTCAGCCGTATTTGCGAAGATGCTGGTAAGAAAAGTATCTGTGAAATTTCAAGTCGATTGCGGTGCCAGTGCCAACATAGCTACTACCGTACAAGTATGCAAGAAATGAGAATATCCTTCCGTGTGCTAGAACACTATAGTAATGTGGAATGGTACGAAGGTTAAGCCAATGGGTACATGTGTCATCCAAGTAACCAACCTGAGAAATCAGAAGAAATATGATGTGAAGTTTCTGATTGTCAAGGATGACCTGACTCCTTTGTTGGGTCTGAAGACGACAGAATAAATGAGGCTATTAACGATTCACAAAGAAAATTCCGTCAGTGTCGTAGCAAACAAGACAACAGAGGCCGAAGACAAATATCCTGATGTATTCAATGATGAATTGGGAAAACTGCCAGGAATAGTTCATCTAGAAGTAGATCCAAACTGAAAACCAGTCACATACTACTCGCGCGAAAGATTCCCGTGACGGTTAAAGAGCGGTTTAAGGCTGAACTACAACGTTTACGAAAGTTGAAAGTCATCGCATCTGTCGACGAGCCGACCGAGTGGGTAAGTCATTTTGTCGTTGCCATGAAAAAGTCTGGGGCATTACGAGTATGTATTGACCCCAAACCGCTAGGTATCAAATTCCCGTCATAGATGATTTATTGCCCGATTTGGCAGAAGCGCGTGTATTTTCCAAGGTTGATCTGGCATCCGCGTTTTGGCATTGAGATGATTTGGAGTGAGCTGAAGAGTCGAGCAGATTGACGACATTTGCTACCCCATACGGCCGATATCGTTGGCTATGCCTTCCATTTGGTTTAAACGTATCCAATGAGATATTCCAGAAGCGCCTCCACCAAGAGCTACAAGGGCTTGAGGGAATGAAGTGTATTGCACTAATTGCTGATGATGTGCTCATTTACGGAGCCAATGATAAACATCACGATCGAAATTTTGAAAAGCTCCTGGAACCATGTAAAGAAAAGGGCATCAAGCTGACAAAGGATAAACTGAAATTCAAGTGTAAGGAAGTTTTGTTTCATGGTCATCTACTATCCAGCGAAGGCCTCAAAGTCGACCCAGAGAAAGTAAAGGCGATAACCGCGATGCCCACGTCCTACCAGTGCTGAAGAGATTTTGCGTCTGAACGGAATGGTGAATTATCTAAGCCGTTTCTTGCCTAATCTATCAGAGGTGATGAAGCCGCTGCGTGACCTTACTCACAAGGATACAGTATGGTACTGGTTGGAAACGCACGAGAAGGCATGGAACGAAGTGAGAACTCTTATCGCAACTACTGTACACCAGTCCTCGCGTATTATAAGCCCACATAAAAGCTGGAAATCCAATGCGACAGCAGTCAGAATGGTCTTGGAGCAGCCCTAATGCAAAACATTCATACGATTGCCTATGGAAGTCGAACATTTTCCGAGACGGAAAGTCGCTACGCACAGATAGAAAAAGAAATGTTGGCTATTGTCTACGCCTTGGAGAAGTTCAACGATTATACGTTTGGCAGAAAAGTGGTTGTTTATAGCGATCACAAACCGCTCAAGGCTATTTTGAAGAAGCCCCTCCATCGAGCACCAAAGAGGCTACAAGGGATGATGATCCGTCTCCAAAAGTATGACACCGAGGTGAAATACGAAAGGGGAAACAAGATGTTCTTGGCTGATGCACTATCTAGAGCGAGTCTCCCAGATGTTGGAACGAGCGGCGAAGAATTTGAGACCATCAACATGAAGCACTTGCCCATATCAGAAGAAAGGTTGCCGGGACGAAATCCAGAAAGAAACAGGAAGCGACGAGCCTCTACAAGTTCTACGGACGGTGATTCAGCAATGAGACGTTGAGCACCTGACCAGCAGTCCGTGGTAAATACTCGTAAATCTTGTGACACGAACTCGGGTATAGCGTGTCTTGCAAAATGACTCTTCATTTTCCGGATGACCTGCACTGAGGCCGTACTCTTTAAACGATAAGTAGTCGGTAGTCACCAAGTAGTGTTTCTCATTGAGTTCTAATAAATCTGCTCCGACACGTTGCCAAGGTCTGCTTGACACTTCGTGGCTGCACAGCGTCTTTGGGCTGACTTCTCTCTCATAGTTCTTTATGTCGCCAGTCATACCGGCCAATACAGACATTCTCGAGCCCTATTTAGACAACCATTCACTCCCAGATGTGAGTTGTAAACTTTCTTTAATATCTTGCCTCTCATTGCCTGCGGGATGGCCACTCTTTCTCCCCTAAACACCAGACCATCTTGGATAGACATCTCGTCTCTGATGTTAAAGTATGGTGCGACGATATGTGGAAGGGCCTCCTTTCGTTCCACAACTGTCAAGCAAATGGCAAAGCAGAGAGCGCTGTAAAAGAGGCAAAGAAAATCGTAAGAAAGTCGAAGAAAACAAATTCAGATGAATTTCTTGCTCTCCTTGACCATCGAAACACCCGATCGGCAAGTATGAAAACCAGTCCAGCTCAACGCCTATTAAACAGAAGAGCGAGAACTCTGTTACCGACTACAGCCAGTCTTTTACAACCTCGGACGATCAACAGTGAGAGCACGAGGACCAAGTTAGCAGAACGGAAGCAACAACCATTAAGCTAAATACTACAACAGAGGAGCAGTCGAGTTGGATCCACTGGAAGAGGAATACATGGTCAGAATAAAACCTTTTCGGATTGGGAGAAAAGAGTGAGAAAAGGGTGTGGTACGAAACCGTTTGGACCAAAGATCATATGAAGTGGAGACTTCACAAGGTATCCTAAGACGTAATATATAGTCCATCTAAAAAGTACCAAGGAAGTGTCACCGGAGACCAGAACAGATGCACTAGAATCAGGTGCATGGCCTACGGAGATCTCAGGTGATCTCAGGGATACAGGTGATCTCCTGGATCAGATAACGCCAACTAAAGAATCAAGCAACAGGACAACAAGGTCGGAAGTCACGCTTTCACCTTCATCAAGAGAGAATGCACCAGTTGCACGCACTTCTGGACGAGCGCGAAAATCTCCAAGTTATTTAAAGGACTTTGTTTTGACTTGAACATTAATTGACAAATGCAGTTCTTTATAGAGCATGTGTATATTATTCAATTTATCAGTTCTTTGTTGAGCATGCGTATATTATTTAATTTGTCCAAATACTCATGAATTAGTTATAAATTGTTAGAAAGTACATTAACTTAGTAATTAATTTAATATAAACACCTGCAATAAGAACAGAACACAATTATTATTAATTTAAGTTTCTAAAAGGGAAAAGATGTAATAATATGCAGCTATGCAGCTATTATGCTAATCAATGTAGAGAACGCTATAAAGCGGACGGGTTGTCAACAGAAAGGTTATTATTTTACTAGTAAATAAAACTTGACTTTCACACCATTGAGCCATACATAAACTCACATTGTAGACCACTACACAAGGCGTGCTTTTGACTTTGCATAAAAATGTTTGTAGGAGAGGCTCCACTAGTCTAATGACATTTCAGGTTGTGAAAGTGTCTTTGGTTTTTTTTTGTAGCAAACTGATAGCACTTTACTTGTTCTGTTTTGCGTATTTACAGATAGGTTGTTAATTTTCAAAGTTTTGTGGGGTCCAAAGATAGTGTAGAACAGATTATAGAACAGCTATGTTTTTTGCATGCTGACATACTGTGAATAAATAAATAGGCTTGACGTGTAATTGTATTGAGGGTTGTTCAAGTAAATTGTGAGGGTTATAATTCCCCCACAACTTTTGTGGTGGCTAATATCCCCCGCTGCTTCCTCCTATTATACATATGGTGATAACTTACTTCCATGAAAATGTATCTTGAGCCCAATAGTTGACGAGAAAAAAGAACAAAAGATTCAATAACATACTTCCAGTCAATAACCAGGACAATCCGTGAAACTTTAACCAACAGCACACTGAAAAATATGCCTAGATAATGAAAGTAACATTATGTCATAGAAAAGTCTTAATTATTATTAATTACAAGAGTTACAGGTAGAGTTAGAAACATTAAACACTTAATGACTGGTCCCGACGGTAACAGTGAGATTATTATTATTATTATTATTATTAAAACAATCTTTTAACAGGAAGGCCCACATCACCATATGAGGTGGTTTTCGGTGAGGTCCTGTTCCCGAAAGAAAAAATAAGCGCTATATAACAATACCATTCATACAATCACGTGGATTTATATACGCATTTTCATTGGTTCTTGCCCATGATCTATTAAAGGACAGATACATGCAGGATGGCGTCAAATCACGTCAGCAGCTGTGTTTTTCTTTTTTCATGCCCCAACAGCTTTGATAAACCTTTGGGGTTGTTTTTGATTATATAAAACAAATAGATTCCATTTTTGTTGTCTGTTCAGTTATAGATACACAAAGGACGTCATAACGTGGTAAGAACATCAGTGAACCACTGTTCTCTGTCTCGTGGTCACCACGTTCTGACGTCATCTATGCATCTATATCTTAATAGACAACGGCAAAATACGTGACAATCTGGTTGTCATCCTTCTTGAACTGCGTTCCAAACACAATCATCTCCAAGCTCCAAGATCCAAACACTCCATGTACACCTTTATACCCGTCCCTATCTCGACCAACATGACCATTCAAATCTCCACCAAGAAACAACATTTCTTCCTTCTTCAGCCTCTCCAGTACAAGTTTCTGTGGCAAGGATGTCCGCAAGCGATTCATGGCCTGGGAATATCAGAGGAGTTTGTGGATAAGGAAGTTGAAGCTTGTGAGTGAAAGTGCGATGATGGTGAAGCTAGTGATTGGGGAGTGTTTGATGAATGTGATCTCAGCCCATAAGCCACAGGCTGGACGAAGTCAGGCTGAGAAGAATGCATTCTGGAATGCTGTGTTTAACTTAGTGGCCACTCTTTCCTGTCTTTGTACTTCCACCCTTCCATCGTGTCTCCTGCACACAGCATACATCGACTCTTCGCCTCTCCAACACCTCCACCACTTCACTCCATCTTCCTGTCATGCTCCCTACATTCCACGACCCGAACCTAATAAGCCGAGGTCCGCATATTTTATTTGTATTTCGTTTTATCTTAATATCTTGAAATTGTAAATTCCAAGTACGAAAAATTAGAAAAATTAGTTACGAAAAGCCCTCTGGGATAAATAATAAATTTGTAGGTATGTACTGTATGTATAATATAATAATAATATAATAATAAATGCGTTTATTAAATCCTAACTTCCAGCTTCAGCTGAATTACAATGCATATTAAAATTTACAATATTAAAATTTACAATATATAAATTCTATTGAAAAATATTATGATAACTAAACTAAAATTACAAGTATAAGAATATGATTGAATATAAAATATTCAAATATTACGATGAAATTTAAAATTAATATCGACTTGCACTTGCGATAATGAAAGAGTTTTTAAAACGGTTCGTTTTGCACTTAGGCAACCTAAAAAAACGCTTGTTCCGTAGTTGATATGCCATTCAGTATTAATTAAGAAATAAAAAACGTGTCGCGTGTGATTATCGAGTTATAATGGCACGAGAGATGCGTGTAAAACACGAAGCGATAGCCGAGTGTTTTACTAGCTTCTCGAGTGCCATTATTATAACTCGATAATCACACAAGACAAAGTTTTTTATTTCTTTTATAAAATAACACCATTAAATTAACAATAAAGCCATGAAAAATGTAGATTTACCTGTTATAAGAGACGTTGCTAGCACATAGCAACGCACGTTGCTAGGAAGCCTTTGATGAAAACACGTTGGCGATTTTAGCGATGAAAATGCACTCAACGTTGCAGTTAAAACATTCTGTTGTGTTAGTACCTTGATTAGCTTTGTATCCAGGTGTTCTTTGACTTTTTTGTGATTTAAACTACTTAAAATCCGTCAAAAACGATAAAATCTACGCGAGGAATCACGTCAGCTTATGCTTTATTGAGTTATAATGCACGGTTTTTGAGCCCAGTAACCAATCAGATAGCGTGTACTCGCTCATTTACTTCCGGTTATTTTATAATACGTGGTAATAACGCATGAAGTTTATGGTTCGGATCTTTGAGAATATCATTAAAAGTTTTTTCGCACAATGTTTCCTGTCTGGCATTGAGGTTATATAGCCCAGACTTAGCCAGAGCTTCATGGTAGGACAAGTCCGGATGGATGATCTTAAGTGCGCGCCGTTGGATCCTCTCGATATCGTCGCAAAGATAACATGGCAGACTGTAATGGAAGACAGGAGAGGCATATTCAAGGATTGGACGGACGCAAGTGCAGTAGAAGAGAATCATTTCTTTTACCGAAACTCTTGCACGCTTTAGACTCGCTTGTGGCTCCTTTGAGAACTTCTTCTTCAATGGTGGTATCGTCTACGAATTTCCAGAGATCAACTCCACTGGCATTAAGTTCATTAATCATAAGAATATATAGCCATGAGGGGCCGAGTTTAGTTCATTGCGGCACGCCTGCTGGAACGGCGGCCCATTCAGAGTAGCAATCCGAAGCTAACTTGACTCTTTGCTCATGGCGGTTGGTCAAGAAGTCTGAAACCCAGATTATGATTTCGGGTGGGATATCAAGAGTGTGGAGTTTTGCAACAAGGATATGGTTATCGATGAAATCGAACGCCTTCTTGTAATCAAACAAAACAACTCTGACAAGGGCACCACTGCCATCGGTTGCTTTTGCAAGTTTGTATGACTTGGGTATCGCGCCGTACTGGCGTGGGTCAACTATTTGAAGGACTGAGGGTTTGATAAAACGGTCAACCACAAATTCTTCGGCCAATTTGGAGATAACTCATGGTGTCAATGAGATTGGTCTCAGGTGCATGTTTACTGATATAAAGTACGGGCATCTGGTTCGGGAGAGGCGATACGTCAGCCATCTTCCAAGACGAAGGCAGTCGGTTTTCACAATACCAAGAATTGAGAATTTCGGACACTGGTTTGGCATTTTCTTTCAAGAGCCACCCAGGGATAGCATCGGGTCCAGGTGCCTTGGCTTCGATGACTTGATACTGGCTAATTTCGTGAAGACTTGGGATTCTGTGGTGAGAAGAGAACATGTCTTCAGAGTTGCGTGTGGTCATAAGCGGGATAGTAGTTGTACTCAGGGGTTGGAATCTGTCGATTCGTGATAGGAAAGTTTGATTTATTGTGTTTGCCAGATCGGGTAGGGACTGAGACTGAGAGTTGGATTCACCACTAGGGATTACCAGATGCCTGAATTGATTTGCACGACAGACTGGATTCATACCACACAGGGCTTTAATTGAATTCCACCAAAAATTGATGCGACATTTTTTCCGTTCTCGGTTGACAGGCGTTTGAATTTGTGCATATTTCCGGTGGAAGGGCTAATTGTCGCTGGTGGATCAAGGACTTCAGATAATGATTCACCCATGGTGGCTCATTGTTGCACAGCTTGGTGGTCTTCACTGGAAGGAGGATGTCCATTCCTGTGCGGATGACTGATTCAAAGCAAACCAACTTATCTTCACAAGAGTGATAGTGATTTAGGATTAGCAGCCCTTCGATTGGGTTGCTGGATTGGTTGTCACCCCGTTGCTTCGATTCTACGAGGACAGTGAAATGTTCTGAAAGGCCAAAGGATGGTAGTTTCACGGGGGGTTGGTAATATTTCTCCAAGTTGGTCAAAATGAGATCAAGGGTTCGGTTGCCTCTTGTGTGGAACTGTATCAGTTGCTTTAGACGAAATTGATTCTTAATTCTGCTGATGTTCGAGGTTATTAAAATCTCCAAGAACTATGAAGCCACAGTTGAGGTGTGTAGATTCCATAGAAGCGAGCTGTTCGAGCAAATAGTTGATCATAGTTTCTGCGTGGGCTGAGGGTGGATGATAAACATTGACGACAATAATACAAGACAGGCCCCTGGGGAGACGATGTGGCCGGGCTTTCACCCACAAAACGTCTAATGAAGGATGGTGATACTGATTGAGCACATCGTAGGGAATCGAGTCGTTGATGTACAGACACACTCCGCCGTGCTGGCCGATTGCACGGTCTTTTCGTACGACGTTGTAGCCCGGGATTTGAATTGCATTGTCACCCACAGAATCACTCAACCATGTCTCGGTGAAGCTAGCAAAATCAACATTTGCTTGCAAAACAGAGTGGCGTACTTCGTCGATCTTTGGCGCTAAGGACATTGTGTTCTATAAAATAAATCCTGGCACAAATTCAGGTCGAGTGTTGATAGAAGTTGGCTATTCGGTTTGGTTGTCCGTGGCATCTGTTGCATGTTTGCTAGAATCATTGTTGTTGTTGTCAAGTAAAATGTAAATTAAGTTCGAGTTTCTTACAATTTGGTAAGGTTGTAAATTATTAAATGTCGAAGATGAATTGTTGTAGTTTTGGGTTGCTTTTAATGATAGAACTGAAGTAACGAAGTCGGTTTGTTAAAGAAATAAATTTAATGACACTATATTCAGGTTACATGAAGCTTTTATAGTCGGGTAAGACCGCTGGTCTATATACGCACTAATATTAATTGTTCAGATCACAACATCCCTTTTTCTCAAAAAGAAAAGAACAGTGGGATATAGATGTGACTATTGAAAATCTAGGACTATTAAATTTAAAAAATGTATCTAACATCTGTATGTATACTGTATGTCTGTAAATGTATCTGGCAAATAATGTATCTCAGTCAGTTTCTCAGTAACTCTCACAAGTTCAGTCTCTCGGGGGCTTTCTTTCTCCGACTGGACCTACGAAGCACAGGAGTACATGTAGGTGGAGTATCAGCAGCGACCGTCATACTTGGAACCACAGTATCTGGGCTGGTTGAAACACCACTGGTGGTATCACTACTTTGCGGATCTTCACTTCTGATTTGCACTTCAGACTGCTGGGTGTGATCACCAAATCGGACGTCGCCATTACAACTAAAACTCTCCAGAGGGCGAAGATGTTTGCGGTTTCTCCGAAGCACGTTGCCATTTCCGGTGGTTACCAGATACGAACGAGGGGTATTTGCTTGACTCTGGATAACACCTGGTTGCCAACTTTGACTCACAGGATTGAAAATACGAACAGGATCTTGTGCATGCGGACAGTGTGGGTAGCATTTTTGATGACTTGTCATGCTGATTCTTCTGCTGATCTTCTCTGTGCTGGAGCTTAGCATTGACAACTCCTCTATCAGAGAAGGACAACAGCGGCTTACAACAGCTGGTAAATTGGTTTGGTAAACTCTCGAATTTAACAACTCAGAAGGTGATGGAAGGTGATGGCTCAAAGGAGTACTTCGTAAACACAGCATAGCTAAGTGAGGATAAAGGCCAGATTCCTTACACTTCTGCAGGAGATTCTTCACCGTTTGAACTGTTCTTTCGCTCAGACCATTGGCTTGAGGGTAGAGAGGGCTTGATGTAACATGTGTAAAACCATAGGCACTACTGAACTCTTGGAAAGTAGATGATGTATTGGAAAGTAGTATGAGTACCATTGTCGGATATCAACTTGCTTGCGATTCCATGCTCCTCAAAGATAGACTTGACGTGGGCAACAATGGTGGTTGACTGGATGGTAGGTAGCTTACGCACCACGGGGAACTTGCTATAGTCTGTAACCAACAGATAATTAGCATTGTTCCAAAAAAAAAGGTCCGAACCTAGTGTATGCCAAGGCTTTGCTGGAACCACATGGGATATGAGAGGCTCCTTGGTATTCACATTCTGGTGGCGTTGGCATGGAACACAGCTCTTGACCATCTCATCAACATCGCGATTAATATTGGCCCAGAATACGGATCCCTTGGCCCTCAACTTACACTTTTCTGCACCTTGATGGGCATAGTGTAATTGATTCAAGACGTCTGGCTGTAGAGATTTGGGGATGACAACGCGGGAGCCTTTTAGTATCAAGCCGTCCATCATAGTTAGCTCATCACGGTAATTCCAATACGCATGAAGCTAGCAAAATCAACATTTGCTTCAAAACAGAGTGGCGTACTTCGTCGATCTTTGGCGCTAAGGACATTGTGTTCGATAAAATAAATCCTGGCACAAATTCAGGTCGAGTGTTGGCTCTTCGGTTTGGTTGTCCGTGGCATCTGTTGCAAGTTTGCTAGAATCATTAGTGTTGTTGTCAAGTAAAATGTAAATTAAGTTCGGGTTTCTTACAATTTGGTAAGGTTGTAAATTGTTAAATGTTGAAGATGAATGATTTTTATATCGGTGGTATAAGTGATGATTCTTTCCCAATTCAGTTAAGGTTGTGATTGACCAGAGGTCTATTTAAGACTGGTCAACACGGAGGTAATCGTCAGAATTTTGTCACTTAACCATGAAAATAACCACTAACCCCAAAACAACAAAGATCCTAACCACTCTCATCCGCAGAACCGCAGAGGCTTCTTGCGCTTTTATTTGTAGTAATAATGTAATATACTATAGGTGGGCTATTCGCTTGTATTAGGCTCACAGGGTGTTTTGGGGACGCGTGGAGAGGATGGGGATGCGGAATTGCAAGTACGTGGACGATCGTCAAGCTATGTACTTATGTACTGTATGTGACATCCATATGGACTTCAAGTACGTATTCCATATCAGGAAGCGTCCTACGGGTAAATACATTGGATTGTTGAAGTAAAATTCATTGGATAATAGTTACTAGGGATGAGAAACAAGAGGTAGCGAAGATGATGGTCAATATTAAGGTTTATGTAATAGCTACTGTATTAGGGTTAGTATTAGGGTTAACATTAGGGTTAAATATAAGGACAAAAAACATTTGTTTTTAAATTTAAACATTCAAGAACGTTTTGGTGCGTGTCTCTCGGGACAGTTAATTTAATTTAAAATATTCAAAAAATATATAATAAATAGGCCCAGGCGCCCAGCTAGTTAGATGTATATAATATACTGTAGAAGCAATCAACAAATTTGTAAACCGATTAGAAGAGCTCACAAATAAGAAGGTCTAATGTTCTGTCTGCTACAATTACTGTAGGGTTAGTATTATAGGGTTAGATTTGGCTTAGATTTGCAATAGCATAATTTTTAGGAACAATTTGTTTGTTGGGATGGCGGCCATCTTGAAACCTATGTACTTCTCGTACTTGATATGAGCAAATACATTGCAAATCCAATGTATTTCCTTATAAGTACTGTAATACGTACCACATACCACTATCAGAAAGTACCAAAACTTGGTCTATATGAAACAATATTTTCCTTTTACAGAAGCCTATACTTTAGACCTGTGTTCTCACAATGCAATTTTTGACAATGGTCAATGTCCGACAGATCCAAATGGATCTCAATTAAACCGTTCTCAATTAAATGTTTCTCAATTAAACCGTTTGAACAGGCTTACATTTTGCGAAAATTGGCAGGCTATTGTGAAGGGTTTCTTTGTATAGTGTTTCTATCACTCAATGAGGTCAAAAAATAATGGATCAACCGCAATCAGAACAAAATGGCGACCTTCAATTTACCAAAAATACAAAAATAAACAAAACCAAATTTCTCTCAAACTAATACCCATTCACATGTGAGGTGACAAAGAACTTTTATTTAAGCTACACTTGTTTTGGGGGTGGAGTATCCCTTCAAATATATGAACAATATTAATATTATGAACAATTTCATATGCACACAATACCATATACTACTAGTCATGGCCGTAGGAAACCAGGGGGCAAGGGGGCCAGCGCCCCCCCCCCCCAATCGCCAGAAGCAGGGGGCTGAGCCCCCCGCTAAAAATTAGACACGAAAGCACGAGTTTTTTATCTACTTTGTAGCAGTGTAAGCATTGTTTCTACTTTCTAGTTGCGATACTAATTATTTTGATGATTTTGCAATAATAATATAAACGTTAGTTAATGTTTGTCAACTGTGATTGTACAATTTCTGTGTCTCATAACGTATTATAATAATTAATATAATATCATTACTTTCAAAATTATTAGCCAGGCAATAATTTTGGTATTCTTTTCGCTAAAATTCAAGGTAGAAAATCAAATAGATCATGTCTCAGATTGCACCACAATTAACGTCGGAGCTTATAGATTTAAAAAAAATCACAGGATGGTGGCACTTTCCCGTACATAAGTTTCACACACAGACTAGGCACCATGACCATGTGCAGCTAGTCTACTTAGTATGATATTGACAAAGGAAGTAAAGGTTATAAACTAAAATGATGTTGCTTATGATCATAATATTTTGTTGTAAAACTGACCCCAAAATGCAGGAAACATCTTCCTACGGCCCCGGTACTGTAATTTAACTGTAGTCTGCATTCACAAATTTCACTTGCAGAAGTTATTTGCAAGCACATTCGTTTTGTAATTGAGTGAGTGAAAATACAATAACTACATTTATTATATGGCTAAGAAAGATGGCGCACGCTGATTGGTTCACGAGAGGTCTGGAAAAAAGCGTATTGCCCTCCCGGCGCTGTGAGAGGGCAATACGCATTTTTCCGGACCGGGTAAGTTTTGGCGGGAAAATTTAGATGAAAATAAAAGAGGATTTGAGTATGTTCGTTGAAAATGTTCGAACAATAACACGTCCTGGAACATTAGTACTGCTTTTCTTGAAAGCTGTTTATCTATAAGTGAAGAAAATGAATGCCTAACGACCAGTAACGCGTGTGAACACGAAGCGAAATCAACAAGCTCAGAGGTAAGGTAAACGGCAACATCTGAAGACAAACAACGTTAAAAACAGAGAACAAAATGAACCAAAAGCCATATAATAAATGTCTTATTAACCTCGTTTGCTTGGTCTGTACGGTAAAGTATTTGCCTTCGGTTTTTCGCACAGACCTCGCGCCTTCGGCGCTCGGTCTGTACGAAAACCTCAGGCAAATACTTTACCGTACAGACCTCGCACTCGGTTAATAAGTCTTTAATACATGACAAATTCAAAATATCATATAGAATTTTGTAGATCGGAAACACTTAATAATACACTGTAGGCTACACTGTACTTGTGTACCTGTTGACCTAAAAGTGACAGAACAATTTGTAACTAAAAAACAAGACTATATAACAATAATAATTATGTAGTTGGAGATCATATCGACATACAGTACCAGAAACATGATAAATATTGGAAGATCCATATACCGAAGAACATGCTGAAATAGCAAAAAATGAGAACTTCAGAATGGTAATAATATATATATATATATATATATATATATATATATATATATATATATATATATATATATATATATATATACTGTAATATTGTATATGTTGTAAGAGACTTTTAATCATGTTGATAAGAGACTCATTGGCGTAAAGAAGGCACCGTTAATCTGGGGGCTACAGTATTATATGAGATTTGCTACCATTTAATGGATAACATGTGTGATTGTGTGTGGGGGTGCGCCGGATAGTGCTTTTTATACTATCCGGCCAGATACCGGATTTTCCGGATTATCCGGCCGAATACCGGACATTGAATCAAATTTCGGTCAAAATGCAGGTTAATACAGAAACTAGTCAAAATATGCATGGCAATTCAACTATTCTACCTGAAAATAATTTTCAGGTAGAATAGTTAATTGCATTGCCATATTTCGACTAGTTTCTGGGCTATAACCTGCATTGTGAATGAAATTTGATTCAATGCATTGAAAATCACTAACCCATGCTTCAATTAAGGGCTTGAGCCCAGGCGCGGATCCAGCTCAGAATCCGGGGGGTTAGGGTTAGAAAACTCGTTAGGCGGGGGATTAGGGTTAGGATCTGTAAATGAATTTGAATCTGTAAATGAATTTGAATCTGTAAATGAATTTGAATCTGTAAACGAATTTGAATTTGTTTGATATGTAAATATGCGCCTGAATGGCTGCTTAATTTTTAGCTCCGTATTATCTTCAAATTTTATTACTGTTAATGTTCATTTATCAAGGCAACTTTGATTACAAGTACCATTACTTCATTGAGACTTAAGATAATGCTGAAGTACTCTAGAAATACGCTTTTCTCGCTTAAATACATCTGGAAAACGTCGAACAAGAATTTTACTTCTGGACAAGCCTCGCTGCATCGGCCGCTATCAAGACAACTTTGGAATCATCTCTCATCCCTTAATTTGCAGCTTTCCACCAAAAGAGGTCAACGAGGTGGTAATCATTTAAGGTTTCTGCGTAAACATCCTGGATATATAGTAACCAAGCCAATTTGGGGGTCTCGAAATAGTATTAAAACCATCGTAACACATGATCGCGTTCATCGAAATAAATTTACATCACTTCGCTCGCGAACTGTGGTAAACATTGCATGTAATTCTTTCTCACTTAGTCATCAGAACAGCATCACATATTCGACTTCTCGCTCATATATTCCTTCAAACAAATTCAACACATACAAGAACAACAAGCTAAATTTCTGTCTTCTGAATACTCAATCGCTTAGGAATAAGTCTGCTGTAATTTCTGATTACTTATGCGAGAAGCGTATTGAAATCGCAGCATTTACTGAAACTTGGTTTACTGAGGATGATAATGCGGTGAAAGCTGAATGCTTGCCCAATGGCTATAAAATATTGGATCAACCACGAGTGGAACGAAACGGTGGAGGTACTGCAATTGTTTATCGTGATACTATCAAAGCTGATAGAATGGAATCTGGTGAGATGTCTTCTTTTGAATTTTCAATTTTGGCTAGATCTAATCATCACAAGAGAATCTGACCACTGATTTGTACAACACCTATTTTTGGTAGTTTTTTATCTGACCACTGTAGTATTCTATGTGATTTGCAAATACCTAAGCCTGAACTTGGTATTGAAACAAAATCTTATCGAAAACATAAGAACATCGACATTGGAAAATTCAAATTAGAACTTGCCTCTACTGATCTTATTCTGCAACCACCTACAGATCTGGATAATCTGATTGGCTGCTATAATTCAACATTATTGGCGCTACTCGATAAGCATGCTCCTGAGAAAAAAAGACCCTGATAACGAGGTCGCGGGTACCATGGTTCGACGACAACATTAGAACAGCCAAAAGGCAGAAAAGGAAAAGCTGAAAAGCGATGGAAAAGGACTAAATTTGAATCTGATTGGAAGAAATATAAAGAGATTAAAAACAAAGTAACATATATTATGAATGCTGCTCGTCAAGAATTTTACACAAAGTTTGTTGAAGAAAATAGTCATGATACACGCAAGTTGTTTTTTGCCACCAAGAAGCTTCTCAGTCTTAATAAAGAATCGCCACTACCACCACATGAATCTGAGGTTACACTTGCAAATAACTTTGGTACTTATTTTGTAAAGAAAATCGCTGACATTCCTTCACAGCTTGATGATGAAGCTCCTCGTGAATCAGTAGAAATGCCAGAGTCTCTCCCAACATTCTCTAACTTTTTAAACGACTTTACTGCCCTTAGTGAGGATCATGTTAAGAATCTTGTTATTGGAGCTCCTGCATTCTTGATCCCATGCCGACACAACTTGTGAAAGAATGTATCGATGCATTATTACCTGTTTTGACGACGATAATTAACACGTCTCTTCAACAAGTAATTTTCCTGTTGCTTGGAAAAAATCAACTCTCCGAGCGCTGCTTATAAAACTTGATTCTGAGCTCGTTTTTAAAAATTATCGTCCTGTCAGTAACTTATCGTTTCTATCAAAACTCACGGAAAAAGCAGCATCTGGCCAGACTTATTCCTATTTGTCTACATGTGACCTCTACCCCTCCATGCAATCGGCCTATCGGCCACACTACAGCACAGAGACGGACATACTGCTAAATATAAATTGGTTCTACTGGACTTGAGTACGGCATTCGACACGGTGGATCATAGAATTATTTTACAAAGATTAAACTCGCAATTTGGTATTACTGGTAACGCTCTAGCTTGGTTTTCTTCCTATCTTTCAAATCGTTCTCAGCAAGTTTCCATAGGGAAAGTACTGTCAAATAATTTTAACACTGATTTTGGTGTTCCTCAAGGTTCTTGCCTTGGTATTCTACTCTTTTCGTTATATTCAACTCAACTGTTTAACATTATTCGGCCTCATCTTCCGACAGTACAGTGTTATGCCGATGACTCCCAGCTCTATATCTTGCCTTCAAACCAAGTGATGACTGCATCGACCAGAATGCCGCAATATCATCTATTGAAGCTTGTATTGAAGACATCAGGAAATGGATGAAGTCAGACAAGTTGATGCTCAATGACAGTAAGACAGAGTTCATGATTATTGGTACCAATCAACAGCTGACTAAAGTAAATATCCAACATA
Source organism: Chrysogorgia sp. JL179-B06 (assembly GCA_035772405.1). Classification (NCBI taxonomy): domain Eukaryota; kingdom Metazoa; phylum Cnidaria; class Anthozoa; order Scleralcyonacea; family Chrysogorgiidae; genus Chrysogorgia; species Chrysogorgia sp. JL179-B06. Next base: position 98,779 of record JAYKKM010000183.1, on the reverse strand, counting down.
TCTGTGTTGGATCTGCTGAAATTGAACCATCTGACCATGTTAGAAATCTTGGTGCTTGGTTTGACAGTAACCTGAATATGAGGCATCACGTGTCCAAGATATGTAGTTAGCATTTTATCATCTTCATAATATTCGACGAATTAGGAAATATTTAACAAAATCGATAACAGAAACGCTAGTTCATGCTCTTGTCTCTAGTCGAATAGACTATTGTAACAGTCTCTTATATGGAATGCCTACTTGTTTATTAAATAAGTTCCAACGAGTGCAAAATGCTGCAGCGAGGCTTATCACAGGCGAACCACGGTTTTGTGCCATTACTCCTATTTTATTCAATTTGCACTGGTTGCCAGTCAAGTACAGAATCCAATTCAAGGTTATTATTATTGTTTTCAAGTCCTTCCTATCTACAAGATCTGGTGAAACGAATAGCCATTCAAGATATTAACTGTTACTTGCAAAATCTCGTTTTAAGTCTTTTTCTACCATGGGTGATCGTTCGTTCTGTGTTGCAGCATCGACCTTATGGAACGCTTTGCCAAAACAATTAAGGGACATTAAGAATTTGGTAGCTTTTAAAAAACACTTGAAAACTTATTTATTTAAAATTGCATTTTACTAACAACATTATTTTATAATATTTATTGTAATAATATACTGTTATTTTATTGTATATATCTTATCTTTTTATTCCAAAAATTTAGCCATTGTAAATTAAGTGTAATTAGTTGAGCGCATGTGAACATATTCACATGCAACATGCGCTATAGAAATGTAATGTATTATTATTAATGTATTATTATTATCTTTGTTGTTTTGGGGTTAGCGATTATTTGTTAATGTAGACATCATACATTCTCAGCTACACGTTACCATGGGTTGCTAAGTCATATTACGAATAATATTGGCAATCAATGGGAAAGATATTTTACGTGTGTGGAAATTTTCTAGAGTTGCGAAAAATGCAACTCCAAGGCATTCGGTGAGAATTGAAACCTTTTTTCGCAACTGCTCTCGGTTGGGTCTTTTTCCACACTCGCAAAATATCCTTCCCATTGGTCTAGCTAAGTCAACTTGATCTATGAGTCCTGCCTTCGTCTATTGTAGTGAACGCAGGAACTGCCAAGAAAGTCGGTTACAAACTCACACGTTTGAAACGTAAACATACGTCTTTTGTTACTTGCTGAACTTAGTTTTTTGCAACTTAATTGATATATTTCATGACTGTTTAAGAAGATAGTTATAACCATAACCAACAATACTGCAACAGTAAACAACTCAATATTGCTGTTTTGTTGTATATTCATGTCAATTTTTATCATATTTGAATTAACCCAAATTTAATACGCCATGGAAAACTGTCAAAAACAAATTATCCAGTATCCGGCCGGATAATAGAAAATATCCGGCCGGATAGTGAGATTATCCACTATCGGGCCGGATTATCCGGCCGATACTAAATACGGTGCACCCCTAATTGTGTGTTAACATTAAGTTTTTATTCAAAGTGATTTCATTATTTTTCACTAGTTTGGCAATACACGTACAACCTTTCAGAGTATTCAATTATTTATATTTTAACATAAAGATCAATACTTTTATATCACTATATTGTAAACATGTCTTATATGTATAGGTCTGGTAAAATAAATCAATAATAATTATCAATTGTGATACATGTAATAAACAAAAAAAATGTCCATCAACATACCAAGTTATTTGAATTTCGTAGATCATTCTGTCAAAATTTGAAAAAAAATTCACAATTATTACAAATTACAATGGGCTAATTGGTGAAGTTTATAATAATTAAGTTCATCATTCAAGAAAGTAAGCTTATTTTAAAACAAATGTTTATATGAGCAATTGCAATATACCCACTTTTGAACTTACATGCAAGCACAAATAAGGGTGGAAACTGTTAAAAACAGTTTAAATACCAACTTTTAGTATTTTGTATTATTGATTGGAACATTCTCTACTGTTCTGTGGTTAAATGTTTTGAATATTATTCATTATCTAAATGTATAGATTACTTCAATCTTCATGGCCATTATTTTCAAAATGGGCACTACGTATACAGGTGTTGTATTGTAATTGCACTTGAGAGAAAATCACAACAGATTTGCCTATTAAATTAGTCATACTGTACATGCATGGAACAATTTTTATATTCTTTGGCAATCATTAAAACGTATAATCCACGAATGCTTCTGTCATTAATAATGAACATTGCAATTGCCCAGCCATTCACCATAATATTACAAAATAATTCATCCCTTAACAGTGTTTTGCCGATAGTTTCCAAACTTATATACATGTATAGTGTTTCACCTACAAAATGTCCATTAACAATTATTATAAAATAACCGGAAGTAAATGAGTGACAACACGCTGTCTGATTGGTTACTGAGCTCAAAAACCGTTCATTATAACTCAATAATAAAGCATCAGCTGACGTGATTTCTCGCGTAGATTTTGTCGTTTTTGACGGATATTAAGTTGTTTAAATCACAAAAGGAAGTCAAAGAATACCTGGATACAAGGCAAATCAAGGTACTAACACAACAGAATGTTTTAACTGCAACGTTGAGTGCATTTTCCTCGCTCAAATCGCCAACGTGTTTTCAACAAAGGCTTCCTAGCAACGCACATAGCAACGCCTCTTATAACTGGTAAATCTGCATTTTTCATGGCTTTATTGTTAATTTAATGGTAATAAAATACTTTGTCTTGTGTGATTATTATCGAGTTATAATGGCACTCGAGAAGCTATATAGTAAAACACTCGGCTATCGCCTCGTGTTTTACAAGCATCTCTCGTGCCATTATTCCCTCGCGCGCCCGCTGGCCGAAGTCCTGAGGGCGAAAAATACCGACCGGCGTTTAGCCCTTATCACGGGAGATGCAAGCGAGTCCTGATCTCGGATCGGGTTTATTTGATTATATATATATATATATATATATATATTATATATATATAAATATATATATATATGTTTATATATATATATATATATATATATATATATATATATATATATATATATATATATATATATATATATATATATATATATATATATATATATATATATATATATATATATATATACATATATATATATATATATATATATATATATATATATTATATATATATATATATATATATATATATACTATATGGTAAGAAATCAAAGACAAGACATGCTTTTCTGTAACTCTGAGTTTCACGCTGATGCGATCTTCAGACAGACTTTATCCCCTCGCCCGGCGCGAAGCGCCGGCCGAAGGCCTGAGGGCGAGGGTGCTAATATCGACCGGCGTTTAGTCCCTTATCACGCGCGATGCAAGCGGTTCCTAGATCTAGGATCGAGTTTATAGGTATATATATATATATATATATGATCAACCGTCCTCATGCGCGGCATCGGAAAATGTGGCCCTGGTAACTGGATATAGACAGAAGCTGATTGGTAGACCTCTGCATTGGAATTAATATTTAAATTGCAACCGTCTCATGATTGCGAATGCAAAAATTGAAACGGTATTGAAACGGGTTTTTTGTGCGTTAAATTTGGCGTAATTTAAATTTAAATTGACGCCAGCGCGACAAACCGCTTTCCGGAAAAAGCCGGCATTCGCCGACGGCGAAATTTATATTGTCATAAAAATTAACCAGCCATTTCCTCACAAAATCATCGGATGCAGTAATGTTAGACATTATCAGCTGATTTCAAGCCGAACTGTAGTGTTGAAGGACAAGATAATCAAAGACAGACACAAATAAAAGGTAAAAGGACTATTATAATTATGTACATTGTGATTGTCACGGCGACTCACCGGTCTGTGTTGAGCAATTAATTTGCCTTTTCTGCATAGTTTTTTTTGGTTAGGGTTAGCAATTTGGTTAGGATTAGGGTTAGGATTTTGGTGATCTTTACCCGCATTTCGTTGAATTCTAAGAGACTATAGCGTCGTACGGCTACCGTACGAATAACCATTACCTTCGGTTCAGTTCAGTTCAGTGCTTTTTGACTTGACTCGCTAATTTTAATGTAATTTAATAATTGCACACTGTATTATGTATTTGCTCCAAGCTCCGAAATCTAATAGACACATTTTGAAATACTTAACAGAGAGATTTGGGAAAATTTGAAGGTGTGCAATGTTTTGAATTTTCAAAACATATATGTACTGTATAATATTTTGACAGTTGGAATTAAATCCATGCAGTGTAAAATCAGGCTTGGACTGGCCATTGTGCCATCTTGTGCTAGAACAATGGCACTTTGTGGCAGCACAATGGCTGGCCATTGTTCTGGCACAAGATGGCACAATGTGGCTCCTAGCCTGTTTAAAATATATACCATATTTTGTTCTTTATAATACTGCTGAATAGTAAGTGGTAGTACAAATTTTGGAATTGCATGTACAGTATGTTTATTATTTGATTAAAATTATAAATACTATATGCTTGATAATTAGCCTATATATACAGTAGTTTAGGGTGAAAAAACATGCATACTATTGCTGTGTTTATATGACCTGGGCCTGGCCTACAATTTTGTAGCAATAAACAAGCATTACTATGTATACTTGCATGTCAGTGTTAATACTTAATATATACACTGCTGTAGTGAATAAGGGAGAGCTTGGGGGGAAACAGACGATACAGTACATGGATGATTGTCAAGCAAGATCATATCCTCAGAAAAATTATTCTGTGTCCCGGACGGGGATAACTTTCTGATTTCCAGTGAGATGCTCTGACCATTGAGCTACCAAGACTCAGGTGGTGAGTGAACGTTACATTGATGTACTGATTCTATTGATATAACAGCAGTGTATATATTAACACACCCAATCATTATAGTCATTACTGAAATTTAATATATAATCTTCGTTCACTGTCGAAAATCCGCGAGTGTTATTGGTCAAACTAGAACATTCAAAGTATGCCTGAATAGAAATTCAAACGTGCAGTATTAACAATAACGCATAAAAAGTATGCATTATTGATAATGGCTACGAATTCGAGGTTTGCAGAAGTGGAAGAAGATGAAATTCATCAAATTATAGACGATTCAATACCATCAAATACCAAAAGACAAACAAACTGGAGCGTTTCTATTTTTAAAGGTAAATTATAGGCAAAAGTATTAAGTGCTTTTTCTTTTGTAAACTGTTGTTTGAAAAGCCAGTTTTCGGGCTTTATTTTGTGTTGCTTTATTTTGTTAAAATATATAGTTTAACTTAGTTTTCTTTTCTTTTTAACTAAGAATGGTTGCAAGTAAGATATCCCTCTGAAGAGTTGGAGAATTTAAGCAAAGAAGCACTAGCAGAAAGACTAAGTAAATTTTACCAAGAACTCCAACAAGACGATGAAGAAAAGGAATACAGCCGTTCAGCTCATGTTGCTATAAGAGCAGGGATAAACCGTTATCTAACTTCAGAGACTGTCGGAAAGACATTTTCCATAATAAGTGATCCCGTTTTTAAAACTGCAAAACAAGTCATTGAATGCTAAGCTAAAGAAAATCAAGGAAAGTGGTTTGCCTAAAGTGAAACATCATTCAAGTATTCAACCTGCATGAGGATATACAAAAATGTTATGAAAGCGGTGTTTTTGGAGGAGATTCGCCTTTATCGCTATTGCGCGTTAACTGGTTCAATATACATGTAAACCTATATTTTTGCAGAAGAGGCCGAGAAAACCAAAGAAGATTGACAAAAAACAGTTTTGTTTTCAAGCAAGACGCGAGTCAAGTGGAGTATGTTGAAATGGCCGAGCAAGAAAAAACCAAAAATCATCCTGGCGGCCTTAGTGATAAGGCTGACGAAGCGGATCCTAAAATGTTTTCTACTGGGGAAACCAATTGTCCAGTTCAGTACCTAAAGAAGTTAATTCAGGTTCTTAATCCAGGAGAAGAGGCACTTTTCCAAAGGCCGAAGAGAAAATTCTGTCCTAGCGACAAAATCTGGTTTGATAGAGCGCCGCTTGGTGTCAATAGTTTAGGAAATATGATGAAGGAAATATCAATTGCAGCGAAACTAAGCCAAGTTTATACAAACCATTGTATAAGAGCGACTTCAGTTACCTTGCTTGATAGGGCAGGAATTCCTGTCCACCGTATAATGCAGGTTTCAGGGCACAGAAATGAGGGAAACGTTAAGGTGTACTGTGAAAGACAAACTTTACAACAACAAAGGCAATGTTCTGAAGTTTTGGCGGCACCAGTTACAACGGTTTTAGATGCATAACCAGTACAACAAATAGGTGAGAGTAATACAAATGAAATTAGTTATCAAAACACTTTCTCAAATACTAGCTCGCCAAAATGTGTTAACTTTGGCGATGCAAGGTTTGAAAACTGTAATTTTTCGTTCACTTATAACACGACCAAGAAAGATTGACTTGCATTGAACTGGCTTCTTGGTAATGTTGAATTTTTAATAACGTTTAGCTGGCTTCTCGTTCAGTTCACTTTTACTGATTATTTATGAATTTTATATTGTTGAACTACTCTTATAAAATCTATGTACTTATTTACTAAATTTGTGTTTATTAAAATCGCTTGCCTGTAATTATTGTTTTATGTGTTTTTGCATTTTTATTGTTTGAGCTTGACTGTCGTGAAGTGCAGCGCAGTGTACTCAGATTATATATTAAAAGGTTTAGAGACTGTAAGTTCGTGTTTTGTCTACAAATACACGCACTTGTTGACCGTACAATGAACTCGAAATTTTCAATACTGCACTCGGCTATCGCCTCGTGCAGTGTTGAAAATTTCTCGTTCATTGTACGGTCAACGCGTGCGTGTATTTGTAGACAAAACACTCACAACAGTCGCTAACCCGTAAATATAGTAACTGCTGTGCATAGGCAGTACATATATCATTAGAACCAGTGCATCATTGTAACCTCTCTCTGAATATCGATGGCTCAATGGTTAGAGGCCGTCACTGGCAATAAGAAGGTTATAATTTTTTCAACCAGGAATATTATGTTTCTGACGATATGATCTTGACGTCCATGTTTTGTATACTGGCATGTATTCCATATATAATCTGTGTTTACAGTACTCCATCCATTATGGAACATGTTAGACCTACAAATATACTTAGCTGGCCTAGTGGGTCACAACTTATTCTGTCAATGTAAAATACAGCTTATTATTATTATGTTCACATTGGGTATGTTGACACTGTCACTACTATGTGTGTTAGCTAGATCATTGTCGACAAGCAGACTAGGCATGGCATTCTGAATATAGGTTATAATATATATGTGTACGGTGATATAATTTAGATACTATAGTACACAATGCCATATATATGCTTTGTTACATGGCAAATATGGTATCTGCAATCTGCATTAGGCATTATTATTAGTAGTATTATTGTTAATGCATTATTATTGTTAGTATTAATAATAATAATAATAATAATACAATAATATTTATACAGGATAGCCCCTTCAACGCTAACACTGGTATCAATATCATGGGGGTCTTGTTTTCTAACAAATTACAGCTGTTACAAATTTCAACACATATTTACAAATGTACAGTACAATGTTACAAAAACTAAATTTAACTCAAAAGTTGTATATCCTTCACATATTGTCAATTAAGGTAATAGATAATGGTGCTATAACATGTATGAACAGATTAATTGAAACATGGAAAATAGCTCTTTACTGGTAGATATGATGTTAAAATGCCATGGAATTTCCTAACTAGTAACTAGCATTATACAATGTAACTTGCTTCTAATACAAGAGGTACAAAACTTGGGATTTCTATTAACCAATCAGTTTCAAGTCCCGACTTAGGAAAGATCAGTTTCCCTGACATGCATAGAGACCTATGATTATGTATTCCTGCCAGCTTCACATCACAGTAGTCCAATGTGGGTAGAATTATCAACTTACTGTATATAATCTATCCACACCAACAATTGGAGTAGAATCCCTAATACGTCTTAGTAAATCTAATTTGATTGGACCCCTACATTTGCACTATATATATGCATGCCATCCGTAGACATTTGAACGAATTTTATTTTTTTAAAGTACACTCATTGTATGATAGAGATGCACTTTCTCCTTCAACAGCCATTGGTGTCTATATACAAAATACTGCATTTATTATTTCGTGAGTCATCGATATTGTGATAAAAGTAATTTCTTTCTTAGTGATTGATGGTAGAAACAGCAGTAGACCCCCCACTATTCTGTTGCTGCACTCAAAAATTAAAAAGTTTAATTGGGCTGCATGTATTTATTTTGATGTCCTATGAAACAATTAAATTCAGACAATACAAAGCTCTGAGAGATATTGTCCACTGAAAATTTATTTACTGTACCGTAGTTTGGCAAATGAAGTGGCTATTATCTAATTCAAGTAATTTAGAACTAAAAGAAGTACTGTACTGTGAGATTCAAACAGCAATTGGGCGAGGGGTTGTTGCGTATACGTATTTCTAGTTACAATGTAAGTAGGTAACCCCCCCCCATACAGCGCCCAAAGGGATGCCGCCTCATTAAAAAAGTCATTAAGAAGTGAAACAGTGGTGCATGTTCGGTCAACATGCGGATCACTTTTGGGTGATTAACGGATAGAATAGTACACTAACTTAAACCTCATTGGTGAATTTTCAGTCGGACCTCTGCGAAGACATCTCCCTCTTCTTCGCGCGTTTTCCGAGGCAGAACAAAGAGCGTTGCGTACAAAAAGTAATTAGTATTGTTAGTGTGACGAACGCAAGGGACGGAAGTAATTACCTCTAAGCCTCTTTCACCTTTACGATCCCTAGCCCTAGTCTCGTGTACCTTTGGGACCCCATCGTGTACTTAGGTGGCTCTCTGTGTGTGTATTAGGCCCGTTTAGGCCCTATCTGGCCTTCTTTGGCCCGATAAGGCCTTTTGGCCCGTTCGTACACGCTATTCAGCGTTCGATTGAACCTGTGTTTTCACCGCTAAGAGATGAACCCTAATAATTTTGGCCGTATTATGGCTTATCTCGCTTTAGTGTACACAATTCCTATGATGAAGAAACACTTCGGGGAAACAGTGCGAAGAACTGTTCAAGATCTCAAACATATTGAAAAATATAAATATAAACGTCTTGGTTAAACTGGATGACTCGGCTATTTTATGACGCCGTTGTCATGATGTATATTCACGTTGTTAAGGTTAAGATTTGCATACATGTTCATGAATTTGGCCGAATTATCGCTAATTATATCCATGAATTTGGCCGAATTATCGCTAATTATCTCGCGTTGGTGTACGGGATTCAGTTAGAACGAGGATATATAACTAACTTAGCAGCTTGAATAAACCTGTCCACCTGATCTTAGATAAAAGCGTGGGAGCCATTAAGCGTAATTAAAGGTTACATGCAATTCCACAGACAAAAGAGGGCACACATATTTCGATAAACACATCAAATAAATAGTATACAATATTGAGTTTATGAGATTATTATTTCAAGTTACAAATAGTGGTTATGATTTAAGCTCAATCATAATATTATCTCCAGTGCCATCTGTTACAATAGTATACGGACATGCAGTACAAAAAACAATATTGTGTGATATAGTCAAAGGTGATGCTAAGCCACATAATTTACATTGATGAATATTGTTGTAAAAGTCTTGCCATAAACATTTGGGGCATATAGCTAAATGTACACCAGTCATCTTGCTTTCACAGTAATTACAAATGTATCGACTCTCATCTTTATCAATGTCATATTGCGAGATTGTTTCTTCCTCTTCTTCTTCTTCTTCCTCGTCATCTTCGTCTTCTTCCTCGTCATCTTCGGAGTTCTCCGCGGCGCTTCTCTCTTCGCTGCTTTCATATTCCGAATCTGTATCTTCTGTTCCTTCGCGTGCCAGTAATGCAAGTACTTCAGGATTTTCAATGAGATTCTTATTGACTTTGACTTCTGCAAGCCCTCTCACGAAAACGTTTAGGCCAGGCGGTTTGGGAATGTCGGTATCGTATTCGGATACACAATATTCGATCAGATTGACAATATTTGTGTTCGGTATAACTCTACCATTGTAAACGATTTCCCGTTGAGCATTCCATATCAAAATGTCATGTGATATAAGCAAACTGTGGAGAAGATTTGAAGCCTTTTCAACATTGTTGTTAAAATGGGATAGTACATGTCGAATGCGTTGATCATTGTAAAAGGGAGATGTTTCTTCGCTGGTGTCCATGACTTCGACTGACTCTAGTACAATGAACTGATTTCTTTTATACTAATTCTGCAAGTCCTTCTAAAACTGGACCAAGTAACAGACCGAGAAATCCTCCTCCTCGCTGGACCAGTATTTGTTTCTTTCTCATGAAACTTCTTCCGGGGTCAACTAAAGTACTTATGTCGTTTTCGTACGGTCTCACTTTTTCGATCGTTTCCCGAGGTAATTCGCATTTCATTTTGCAAACATTATGGATACAGTCATGTATACACTTAACTTGTTCGGGGGTAGCTCTCTCAAGAAGCGCCTGTTGTTCTCCAGAATTCGACAAACAGTAATGTCGAAGAAAAGCTCTCTGCTTCTTGTTAAACATCTCTGTACGATAGCCAACGTATAAATGACGAGGTCACCCCCTGAAGTACACCTTTTATATTACTCTTTACTCATTTACTCATGGCAAGATAACATAAGGACATAAGGATAAAGATAAAGATAAAGATAAAGATAAGGATAAGGATAAGGATAAGGATAAGGATAAGGATAAGGATAAGGATAAGGATAAGGATAAGGATAAGGATAAGGATAAGGATAAGCTATATAGGATAAGGATAAGCTATATAGGATAAGGATAAGGATAAGGCCATAAGGATAAGGATAAGGCCATAAAGATAAAGATAAGGCCATAAAGATAAAGATAAGGCCATAAAGATAAAGATAAGGCCATAAAGATAAAGATAAGGCCATAAAGATAAAGATAAGGCCATAAAGATAAAGATAAGGCCATAAAGATAAAGATAAGGCCATAAAGATAAAGATAAGGCCATAAAGATAAAGATAAGGCCATAAAGATAAGCTATAGATTCGGAATATGAAAGCAGCGAAGAGAGAAGCGCCGCGGAGAACTCCGAAGATGACGAGGAAGAAGACGAAGATGACGAGGAAGAAGAAGAAGAAGAGGAAGAAACAATCTCGCAATATGACATTGATAAAGATGAGAGTCGATACATTTGTAATTACTGTGAAAGCAAGATGACTGGTGTACATTTAGCTATATGCCCCAAATGTTTATGGCAAGACTTTTACAACAATATTCATCAATGTAAATTATGTGGCTTAGCATCACCTTTGACTATATCACACAATATTGTTTTTTGTACTGCATGTCCGTATACTATTGTAACAGATGGCACTGGAGATAATATTATGATTGAGCTTAAATCATAACCACTATTTGTAACTTGAAATAATAATCTCATAAACTCAATATTGTATACTATTTATTTGATGTGTTTATCGAAATATGTGTGCCCTCTTTTGTCTGTGGAATTGCATGTAACCTTTAATTACGCTTAATGGCTCCCACGCTTTTATCTAAGATCAGGTGGACAGGTTTATTCAAGCTGCTAAGTTAGTTATATATCCTCGTTCTAACTGAATCCCGTACACCAACGCGAGATAATTAGCGATAATTCGGCCAAATTCATGGATATAATTAGCGATAATTCGGCCAAATTCATGAACATGTATGCAAATCTTAACCTTAACAACGTGAATATACATCATGACAACGGCGTCATAAAATAGCCGAGTCATCCAGTTTAACCAAGACGTTTATATTTATATTTTTCAATATGTTTGAGATCTTGAACAGTTCTTCGCACTGTTTCCCCGAAGTGTTTCTTCATCATAGGAATTGTGTACACTAAAGCGAGATAAGCCATAATACGGCCAAAATTATTAGGGTTCATCTCTTAGCGGTGAAAACACAGGTTCAATCGAACGCTGAATAGCGTGTACGAACGGGCCAAAAGGCCTTATCGGGCCAAAGAAGGCCAGATAGGGCCTAAACGGGCCTAATACACACACAGAGAGCCACCTAAGTACACGATGGGGTCCCAAAGGTACACGAGACTAGGGCTAGGGATCGTAAAGGTGAAAGAGGCTTAGAGGTAATTACTTCCGTCCCTTGCGTTCGTCACACTAACAATACTAATTACTTTTTGTACGCAACGCTCTTTGTTCTGCCTCGGAAAACGCGCGAAGAAGAGGGAGATGTCTTCGCAGAGGTCCGACTGAAAATTCACCAATGAGGTTTAAGTTAGTGTACTATTCTATCCGTTAATCACCCAAAAGTGATCCGCATGTTGACCGAACATGCACCACTGTTTCACTTCTTAATGACTTTTTTAATGAGGCGGCATCCCTTTGGGCGCTGTATGGGGGGGGTTACCTACTAATGTAAATATACCGTAGGTGAGTCTTATATATAGTGACAGGGATAATGTATGCGGGTCATGACAGGATGATTTACGCGAATTCCGGTTTGTGGTTCTATTGTTTTATCTATGTTATGTGGTCTTTAAAGTTCATCAGGTAGTACTTATTTTCGTGCCGGCATTTGGATATCAGTTCTGATCTCTTGTTTAGGGTGTTGGACTTGTCGGATTTGGTTATATAAAATTTTTCAGTTAGGCAGAGGTTGCACTTTTTGGATTTGTTGCTGTAGGCGGTTGCTGATGCGAGGATTGACCATGTGATTTTGTAGCCTTTTTTTGCATCTTTGAGGTTCCAGATGTGTTTTGAAAGTTCGGTGCTGTTTGCGTATTTTCTGTATCGGAAGGAGAGTGTATGCTGTGTGTGTCGCTGTTTAAATGTCCCTTCTGTTAGTCGACTTCCTGGACATCCTGGACATTACACTCAACCTAACAAACGGAACATACCAACCTTACAGAAAACCAAACGACGAGCCGCTCTACATCAACACAGAATCTAACCACCCGCCCGCAATAATCAAACACCTACCCGCAGCAATCAACAGCGACACCGCTGTTTAAATGTCCCTTCTGTTAGTCCGATGTAGTTTTTACTTGTACTGTCTTCGGTAGTAGTGACGTTGGCATTGTAGACTAAGCTGGTAGACATGCAGGCATTTGTTCTCGAGCGAGCAGTTGTCTTTTTTTGCGGCAGTTGCATTCGTTCTGTGGTTTGGCTCGGGCGTCACTGGTTACTTTCCGGTTGTGTTTCTTGATTATGGTTTATATGTTGTCCATACAGCTGTAGCTGACTTTCAGGTTGTTCTTGTTAAAAATTTTGTGGAACTTGTGTAACGTTCTTCTGGGAAGTATTTATGGGCGAGATTTAGAAAAGATCTGCCGATGTTGGTTTTGACATTTTTGCTGTACGGGGGGTTGAACCAAATAATTTGTCTTTTTCTGTTTTTTTCTGTTGGGTGGCGATGGCGTAGTGACGTGTGTTAGTTTTTCGTAGTATCCGCTAGATTTCAGCGCGTCTTCGTGGAGTGGTTTGGCTTTGTTAAATACTTCTTCGTTGCATGATATTATTGCGGGCGGGTGGTTAGATTCTGTGTTGATGTAGAGCGGCTCGTCGTTTGGTTTTCTGTAAGGTTGGTATGTTCCGTTTGTTAGGTTGAGTGTAATGTCCAGGATGTCCAGGAAGTCGACTAACAGAAGGGACATTTAAACAGCGACACACACAGCATACATGCACTCTCCTTCCGACACATGCAGAAAATACGCAAACAGCACCGAACTTTCAAAACACATCTGGAACCTCAAAGATGCAAAAAAGGCTACAAAATCACATGGTCAATCCTCGCATCAACAACCGCCTACAGCAACAAATCCAAAAAGTGCAACCTCTGCCTAACTGAAAAATTTTATATAATCAAATCCGACAAGTCCAACACCCTAAACAAGAGATTAAGTATACTACCTGATGAACTTTAAAGACCACATAACATAGATAAAACAATAGAACCACAAACCGGAATTCGCGTAAATCATCCTGTCATGACCCGCATACATTATCCCTGTCATTATATATAAGACTCACCTACGGTATATTTACATTGTAATAAAGTCTGTCTGAAGATCGCATCAGCGTGAAACTCAGAGTTACAGAAAAGCATGTCTTGTCTTTGATTTCTTACAATATAGTATCACGCTCTGCTATACAACGCATCGAGCACTTTCGCAACAGCGTAGACAAATCATCGAATTATATATATATATATATATATATATATATATATATATATATATATATATATATATATATATATATATATATATAAACATATAGTTAGAGCAAATATATTATATTCTTCAGTCACTGCCTGAAGATTCTTTTACAGATGAAACAAGTTGTAGCAGACCAGTTTTGAGGTAAGCGAAAATATAATATATATATATATATATATATATATATATATATATATAAAAAGGATTTATGGTGAAGGGAAATTTCGAGTGTTGGAATACATACATTTTAAGACCAAACCGGGACCAGTTGCGAAAAATGCAACTTCAAGGCCTTCCGACTGGAATCGAACCCGCGACCCTGCGATGCTAGTGCATCAGAGCACTGTTGATGCATTATATATATAGCATCGCAGAGTCGCGGGTTCAATTCCAGCCGGAAGGCCTTGAGGTTGCATTTTTCGCAACTGGTCCCGGTTTGGTCTTAAAATGTATGTATTCCAACACTCGAAATTTTCCTTCACCATAAATCCTTTCAACATGTAGTTTGATCGAGTGAAATGCCAAATATTACCTATAATATACCCAGAATCTTATCCCGGTATTACCACCACCATATATACAGAACTCGTGACTAGGCTCTCGGCAACGGCTTCCGTAGCTCAGTGGTCAGAGCACTGCACTAGCATCGCAGAGTCGCGGGTTCAATTCTCAGCCGGAAGGCCTTAAAGTTGCATTTTTCGCAACTGGTCCCGGTTTGGTCTTAAAATGTATGTGTTCCAACACTCGAAATTTTCCTTCACCATAAATCCTTTCAACATGTAGTTTGATCGAGTGAAATGCCAAATATTACCTATAATATACCCAGAATCTTATCCCGGCATTACCACCACCATATATACAGAACTCGTGACTATAGGCTCTCGGCAACGGCTTCCGTAGCTCAGTGGTCAGAGCACTGCACTAGCATCGCAGAGTCGCGGGTTCAATTCCCCAACGGCTTCCGTAGCTCAGTCCAACGTACGTTTCAGTTGTATTGCCGCAGGTTACTGTTGCACGGTAGACAATGTCTTTGGAGAGACATTCACCGTCCAGGGGGCACTTTGCATCTTTCGGGCAGTTGCATTTCCTCTCGAGCTCGGGGTTTACGCTGTTCCGCAACAGTTTCTTGTTGTTTCCCTCGGTTCGGCATGCAGCTGTACGAAATCTTTGTGGTATTCCGATTAAAAATCTTGTGGAGTTTATTATTAGTCGGGAAACATTTATCTATTGTATTCAGAAATTATTTGCCGATGTTTATTTTGACGTTGTGATCGTAGGGGGAATTATACCAAATAATGTTGCGTTTTCGTTTGCTTTCGGTTGATCAGGTTTTTCGTAGTTTAGTTTGTAGTTGTATCCGTTGTCGTCTAAGGCTTTCTGGTAGGCAGGCGCTGCGTTATTAAATACTTCTTCGTTGGAGGATATCTCTGAAAGTCGTTTGTTGATTCCTATCGGGATGTTCTTCAAGACGGCTGGTGGGTGGTTGGACTTAGTATTAACATATTTGAGGGTGTTATTCGGTTTCATGTATGGTTTATGTAGGCCTGAGTCCAAGTTAAGGGTTACATCGAGGAAATTCACCACTTTCTTGTTTGCTTCGATTGTAATTCTTAGTTCGTTACAGGCGTGAAATCATAATGTTATAAGATAGGCCCAACTACATAGTAACGGAAGATGTAATATGATGCTTGTGGTGCTGTAAGGTGTTTTTATAAGTCACATTTAGTCTAGCACTGATGAGTGCAGGTTCGCCTGTACGAAACAGAACTGTATGCAATAAACTAATGTCGAAAGTGTAACCGTGTCCAGTTATTCTATATGTATATATATATATATATATATATATATATATATATATATATATATATATATATATATATATATATATATATATATATATATATATATATATATATATATATATATATATATATATAATATAATATATATATATATATATATATATACGTGTAGGTTTTGGTCTACGAAATGCAAAGAGTGCTCAACAACATATAGTTAGAGCAAATAATAGATTTTCGCTTACCTCAAAACTGGTCTGCTACAACTTGTTTCATCTGTAAAAGAATCTTCAGGCACTGCCTGAAGATTCTTTTACAGATGAAACAAGTTGTAGCAGACCAGTTTTGAGGTAAGCGAAAATATATATATATATATATATATATATATATATATATATATATAATATATATATATATATATATATATATATATATATATATATATATATATATATATATATATATATATATAGCAAAGTGAAAAGGTGGTAAACTGCCAAGAATTTAGTGACGAGATACTGACGTTTCGAGCGGAGCCCTTCATCAGAGTAAGACGAGATGAAATAAAATAAATAGGGCTTATATAATGCCAAAAGGGTGTCACAGGTAGAAAGTAGCCAATCAAATGCACGGGAAATAAACTAACTAATAATTAATGAGATGGGAAAAGTTAAATCATTTGCTATTTTTAAAGTCGATCAATAAGCAGACTGAGGGGGTGGGAAAAATGACAGGTCCAATATTCAAGGGGATTAGGCGATAATAATAGAAGCAAAGACTTGAAAAGCAATGAAAGTGCATAAGCTAATAATAAAAAGTTCCAAGCAAACTAAAATAATAAAAAACTTTTAGGAAGTTAAATAAAAGAAAAACGTTCGTTAAGACCAAGAGGATGTGTGGTGCCAAGTTTAAAAATGAGACGCTTTTCTTGCCGCTTGCGGTTATCGTTGCCACCGGAAATGGGAAGGATGGCACAGACTTTCATGTCTGAAACCAAATGGTTGGAGCTGTTGAAATGGCGGGCTACAGGTTTGTCACCATCATTGATCCTCACGGAACGAAGATGTTCAGCAAACCTGTCTGAAAGGCGTCGCCCAGTTTCACCGATGTAGATTTTAGGGCATTTATCGCAAGAAATGCAATAAATTATGTTGGTGGACGTGCATGAAAAAGCATGACGGATTGTGTGGTCGAATTTGGGGGCAGTAATAACTGTAGTGGGATTGAGAAAAGCGCATGTGTTACAGCGTGAACGGCCGCAAGAAAATGTTCCCGCTGGTGCCGAGGTATTTTGTTTAAGGGCACTATGTACTAAGGAGTCACGAATGTTTTTATTACGGCGAAAAGATACCAAAGGGTTGTCGGTGAAAATGGCTGACGTCTCAGGATCATTTTGTAAAATGTGAAAATTCCGATTAATAATATTTTTAACTTTAAAATTGAAAGGATGAAATGTTAGAACTAAAGGAATTTTATTGTTTGAAACTCGTTCCAAAGATGGTTCAAGGGCGTCTAAACGGGGGACGAGAAAAGCTTTCTGAACGGCGAGGTCTAAAAGGTTGGTAGGGTAACCACGTTGGACAAAAAAAGATCTCATTTCCATTGATTTGACTTGAAAATCTTGGTCGTCGCTACATAAGCGGCGAAGACGCAAGAATTGAGAGTAAGGGATGGATTGCTTGGTGTGGTTGGGATGAGAGGATGAAAATAGAAGATAACTATGGGAGTCAGTAAGCTTGTACGAGACCGACGTTTTCAGCGAATCACCATTAATCGAAATTAAAATATCAAGGAACGACACAGAGGTCTCGCTGATTTCCCACGTGAACTTCAGAGCAGGATGAAAATCATCAACAAAGTTGATGAACTGCTCTAGAAGGACACGTGAACACGACGCTGTTCCTAAACAGTCATCGATAAATCTTCCGAAAAAATCAGGCAAGGGACCCGTGTATTGTTCAAAGATCTGTTTTTCAACATAACCAACAAATAAGTTAGCATAGCTTGGACCCATTTTGGTGCCCATCGCAGCACCACTTATTTGTTGATAATGTTCGCCATCAAACGAAAAATTGTTAAGGGTAAGCACTAGTTCTGCTAAGCGGAGTAACGTGGTTGTGGAGGGTTCTAAATTAGTGCGCTGATCAAAGAAAAACTTCAGAGCTTCAAGGCCATCACAATGGGGAATGACGATGTATAAGGACTTGACGTCCATCGTGAAAATAAATTTATCGGAACTACTGAAACGTAACTGGTCGAAAATATGCAAGGCATGTTTAGTATCTTTGATATAAGAAGGCAACTTCTTAACCAAAGGATACATAACGTTGTCTAGAAAACTGGAAACGAGCTCGGTGGGGCAACTACAAGCGGAAACAATCGGCCTGCCAGGATTGTTAGGTTTATGGATTTTAGGTATAGGAAATATATGACAGGCGTTCTGGGGGTTGTTAGTATAAGGTTAGATGCAGAGGCAGGCAATTCACCGGCTTGGATGAAATTCTTGATGGTAGTTTTGACGGATTTTTGGTTGAGATTGAGTGGGATCGGAATTTAACTTAGTATAAAAGATGGTGTCGCTGAGTTGACGAAGAGCCTCTTGTCGATACAAGTCCGCTCTCCAGACAACTACAGCGCCACCTTTGTGCGCAGGTTTTATGACAACGTCATTTCGGCATCGTAATGAATTCAAAGCTAGAAGCTCTTCTTTGTTGAGGTTATGAACTTGTTTTCTGCGCGGAGGGTGCAATTTATCAATGTCATGGCGGCATTGTCTTACGAAAAGATCAAGGGAAGAAAAATCGCCTTCGGATGGAGACCAAGACGACTTCTTGGGGTTGAGTTCTTCGAAAATATCCTTATTGCTATTGAAAGTGGGCTTATCATGAAAAAAGGCTTTGAGGCGCATGCGGCGGAAGAAAGATTCGGTATCCTCTTTAACTGAAAATAGATCGATGGGCCCGGAGCTATAACCCCCCGATATAAACAACGACTAATAAAAGTAACGTGACTGGAAAAACGGGTTTTAGATAAAATAAGGTCAAACAAACGTAGAGCATGATTACTGATCGACGGTAAAAAAGGAATATATATATATATATATATATATTATGCATCAACGGCCTTTTTAGTTGCCGTGGTAACAAAGGAAAATTCGGGATTGCAGAGAGGGATTATTGGCAGTCGAAGGGTTAGGTTAGGATTAGTGTTAAGAATTGTACCACTGGTTTGAACTTAACAGTTTTTTTGGTGCGTTAAATTTGGCGTTTAAATTTAAATTGACGCCAGCGCGACAAACCGCCTTCCGGATGAAGTCGCCATTCGCCGACGGCGAAAGTTATATATGCCATCAAAACAAGCTATATTCCATATGTAGTAATGTTTGTTTTGAACAAACACGACTATAGACTTTATCAGCTGATTTCATGCCGAAACTGTAGTGTTAACGGACAAGATCACCAAGACAGGCACAAATAAAAGGTAAATAAATTAGTATTCTCAAACAATATATTGTATGTAACAAAGTAGGTATTATTATTTTATTTTATTAAACTTTGCCTTACATGATTACAATAATATATCAATATATTCCTACAAATACAAGTTAGAAGGCTGGGAAAACCGCAACAGCTGAAGGCCAATTACTGCGGATCCATTATTACAATATTTTGAACGAGGGACAAAAAACTGAACAGGAAAAATAAATGAGTAGAATGAAAATAAAACAGAAATAAACATACAAGTAAACAAACAAACAGACAGACAGACAATCAGACAACAAGCAAACAAACAAACAACTAATCAAATAGACAATTACACAAATAAACAGTCTGAAAAATCACACGAAGACCAAGGACACGAGTGTAGTTTAAAAACGAGAAGGGAGGACCAATAGAATGCGAGCCGAATTACACTTGACACAGACTTTCTTCCATGTACGTGTGTCCTCAGCGTTGAATGTTGAGCGTAGAGAATGCCGGGATAACATTCTGGGTATATAACAAGTAATGTTTGGCATTTCACTCGATTAAATTACAGGTTATAAGGATTTATGGTGAAGGAAAATTTCGAGTGTTGGAATATATACATTTTAAGATCAAACCGGGACCAGTTGCGAAAAATGCAACTTAGAGGCCTTTCGGCTGGAATTGAACCCGCGACCCTGCGATGATAGTGCAGTGCTCTGACCACTGAGCTACGGAAGCCGTTGCCGAGAGCCTAGTCACGAGTTCTGTATATATAGTGGTGGTAATGCCGGGATACATTTACCCATTACCCTTGTGGTAGTTTGAGCACTCTGGCCCTATACCGCTTCACGCTCTCTGGATGTGCGCATGACTGCTATTGTCCCGCAAGCGGTTGTCGCCGGCAATCGCATGTGTATAATTAGTTCTCGTGCCATATCTGGATTGTACCGAGCTACACTGATGAGCAGCGAAACACGTGTCTGTAGATTGTACTAATTAATATATATATATATATATATATATATATATATATATATATATATATATATATATATATATATATATAACTACAGACGGTACCGTTTCGGGCCTTTTGGGCCTCATCAGTGTAGTGCTGATGAGCAGGATGAAGATAACTGCTATTTGCAGTCATCCTTAATGCACACAAAATGTGGGACATCAAAAATATATATATATTATACAATACCTAGCATATATACAATACCTACAATACCTATAGTTGCCATGCAGTTTATATCAACACACACACACACACACACACACACACACATATATATATATATATATATATGTGTGTGTGATAGAAACATGGCTCTATGTAGTAGGCAACTAGGTATTGTAGAACACAAAAACTAATTTAAATAGAACTGGAAAACTGCCAAACGGTGAATTGGGGGCTTCAGCTTAAAACATCAGTGCTATTAAGTGTTCCTACATTTTTGGCTTGTTTCTAATATACCTTTATCTTTTTTTGAAAAATAATGTTTATTTTTATATCATTTAATGCTGAGCTTACGACCCTTGGGCATAGTTTACATGTCTAATGAAGACCTGAGCTCCTGGGTCGAAAGTGCAGTGTAAAACAAATAGAACTTATTGAAGTTGTGTCAAATGCTAAATTAAACATTTATTTTTCAGAAAACTACTCCTCCGTACAAACTGTTCAAATCGAAGTTGGGAGGAGTTTCGCATTGTTTGTACCGGCACTACACAAGATACCAAGCAGATATTTATTTGTGGTGAAGAGATGCAATTTACGAGTGTCCCACAAACTGTTTATTAGATGCCTTATTTAATTCACTCTAAAAAATGGTGTGTAGTTTTTACACACCTTTCTTGTCGCCGAATTAACACACTTTCAGCCGTGTTTATTTACACACCTTAAGGTGTGTAATTTGGAAAAGGTGTGTAATTTTACACATGATAAGGTGTGTAATTTGCTTGTCGCCGAAATCACACACCTTTTGCCGTGTTTTTAAAAAAGGTGTGTTTTTTACACACTAGGCGTGTTTTTTTACACACAATAAATATCGCTATATTACAACAAGATTTAAAATTGAAATAACTTAACCTGCAGGAACTGGCAGATAGTTCAAGGAAAAATTCTAATTCACGTTATTCCATGGACTTACAAAAATACTAAAAGCTGTAAATATACATATAATATGCTAAATAGCTGAGAAATCATGTGTATATCATAAAGAATAACAATGGCATTTACACTCGATAACTGTATTAAAAGGGCATCGTGATATTATAAGGATATTTTGCGAGTGTGGACTCAAACTAGACCAGTTGCGAAAAATGTAAACTCACGACACCGCGAATCTAGTGCGGCGCTACGCTCTGCCAACCGCTGAGCCACGAAGACCGTTGCTGGGAGCGTATATATCATACTGCGATATAATATCGCTTGTGTAAAACCGGTTATTTTGTTGCGGGCTTGTTATCAAGAAAGGTAAACTTTGTTTAGATTTCCTCAGAAAATCGCAGCGATTTGCATCACAATTCGAGCAATGCATGTTCACATTAGCGGCGACTTGAAAATCCATATCGCAGTGAAGTCGCCGCGGTAGTTTACACTACTATCGCAGTCACGTCAGTTCGCAGCGCAAATCGCAACAAAAATCGCTAGTATTGACGAAATCATTCTAAACATGCATTTCTAAACGCAATTTCAAACAAGTTGGGAGAGTTGAGTGACTTAATATATCTGTTCCAAACTTTAAAATTGTATAAAAATTGTAGAGATGCCGATAATTTTCATTTTACCATGAATAATAAAGTACTTTTAGAAAGATGTCCGTGTTATTCCAAGGCATGTTTATACATATACGGAAAATCACTGTGCGCCGGAAATATATTGCGTTTAGAAATGCATGTTTAGAATGATTTCGCCAATACTAGCGATTTTTGTTGCGATTTGCGCTGCGAACTGACGTGACTGCGATAGTAGTGTAAACTATCGCGGCGACTTCACTGCGATATGGATTTTCAAGTCGCCGCTAATGTGAACATGCATTGCTCGAATTGTGATGCAAATCGCTGCGATTTTCTGAGGAAATCTAAACAAAGTTTACCTTTCTTGATAACAAGCCCGCAACAAAATAACCGGTTTTACACAAGCGATATTATATCGCAGTATGATATACACGCGCTCCCAGCAACGGTCTTCGTGCCGGGCTCAGCGGTTGGCAGAGCGTAGCGCCGCACTAGATTCGCGGTGTCGTGAGTCCACACTCGCAAAATATCCTTATAATATCGATGTCCTTTTAATACAGTTATCGAGTGTAAATGCCATTGTTATTCTTTATGATATACACATAATTTCTCAGCTATTTAGCATATTATATGTATATTTACAGCTTTTAGTATTTTTGTAAGTCTATGGAATAACGTGAATTAGAATTTTTCCTTGATCTATCTGCCAGTTCCTGCAGGTTAAGTTATTTCATTTTAAATCTTGCTGTAATATAGCGATCTTTATACGCATCACAAGTTGTGTAAAAATCATAGCTATCGGCGTGAAAAAAAAACACACCTCGGTGTGTAAAAAAACACGCCTTGGTGTGTAAAAAAACACGCCTAGGTGTGTAAAAAAACACACCTTTTTTAAAAACACGGCAAAAGGTGTGTGATTTCGGCGACAAGCAAATTACACACCTTATCATGTGTAAAATTACATACCTTTTTCAAATTACACACCTTTTTCAAATTACACACCTTTTCCAAATTACACACCTTAAGGTGTGTAAATAAACACGGCTGAAAGTGTGTTAATTCGGCTACAAGAAAGGTGTGTAAAAACTACACACCATTTTAGCTACTACACACCTCTTTTGTCCCAAAACTACACACCTTCAGGCGAGTTACTGTTACACACCAAAGGTGTGTTGTTGTTACACAGATGTGTTACTACTACACACAGAAAGATGTGTTACTACAGCACACAGAAGGTGTGTAATTGCACCAAAGGTGTGTAGCAGTAACACACCTTTTGGTGTGGTTGCTTGTCCCCAAAACTACACACCTTAACATGTGTTTTTCACAAAGGTGTGTTTTTTGACACACAATGTGTGTTAGTATAACACACTTTCACAAAGTGTGTTATACTTGCTATACTGAACAAATCACTTTTCCGCAAGAAATCAAACAACAATAATATAGTTAACATACTCATCACATTAAAAAGGTGAAATACAATGACAATGTTTTATAACTAACTTTCTATAAAACATGCAATATTATAATATCTAAGAACTTAAAAAATAACAACTTAAAAAACTTCAAAGATCTTAAACAAGATATTTACTTGTAAAGTGTTTAACTTCTGTCAACACAGAACTATATTTACTACCACGACAGTCACTGGAATTAACACAATGCAAACCGACATCTTGGAGAAACAACAAAGAACTATACAAACAATTAGGATACGAAACATGGAAAACATAGTTAGCATGCATGAAATCATATTAATTTTTGAGGGTATTTTTAAAGTTTGTTAGAGATGTTGTGTGACGGGGCACTTCCTTTGGTAGCGCGTTTCATGTCCTTGTTGACCTGACCAAGTATGATCTGCTGTACGTTGATGTTTTGCACAGTCGCTCCTCAAAGGTGGTACCAGTTTCTCTACTACACGATCTCGTTGATCTCTTGGGTTTCTTTTCGTTGGGTAGGGTTGTTTTATCCAGAATTGAGTAAGTCCATTCATAATCTTAAACAAGAATACCATGTCTAGGTACTCGTGCCAGTACGTTAACGGAATCAGGTTTGCTTGAATCAATCTGTCCTTGTAGTCGATCTCGCAACGAAATGGAAGACGAAGAATATATTTCGTGGCACGTCGCTGAACCCGTTCAACATTCTTGATCAGCTCCACTGTTTGAGGGGCCCAAACTTGTGTAGCGTATCCAAGGTGTGCACGAACAATTGTGAGGTAGATTGTTCGCCTTGTGCTGATGGCTTTTACGCATTTTGTTGTTCTCTTCACATATCCCAGGATCTTGTTGGCTTTAGCACACTGTGATAAAGTCTGCTTCTTCCACGATAAATCAGAGGAAATCCACACTCCATGGTCTCGTTCTTGGTCGCCGCGTTCGAGTTGCATGTTGCCCATGGAGTATGGATTCCGTGAGATAGTCCTCTTGCAAAGGAGTATTATCTTCTTCACTTGATATGCGTTTGAACAATTTCGTATCATCAGCGAAGGTCGCTATTGTCGACGAAAAAACGGCGTCGGGCAGATCGTACATAAAGTATAGAAGAGAATTGGGCCCAGGATAGATCCTTGTGGTACCCCAGAAGTAACTGGCAAAGGTAGAGATGTAGATCCGTGACTTGTTGTTGTCGACGATGTTAAAGATAAGATTGAAACCAGGATAGTAGGCTGCCGTTGAATCCAAAATGACAAAGTTTATCCATCATCTTGTTATGGTTCACTTTGTCAAATGCCTTGGACATGTCGAGATAAATGACATCTGTCTGCTCACAACTTGGATAAGTTGGGTAGCGCAGGATTTGCCTGGAGTAGTACAAACGCGCAATGAATATTATCAGAATCCTTTAGCTTTTACTGGTTAAGAAAAGATGACACATCTTCATAACCTGTCAGCAAAAGATGAAACATCTTTCTGGCACAAGAGCTTCCACTAAAAGGGCTCAATTAAGTATTCAATTCAAAACAGAAACTCTGACTAATAAATGTACATTTTTGCGTAGCGCGGCGCCAGCCCCTCGCGCCCCCCTGCTTCCTACGGCCATGCATCACCAAACCAATATATATATATAATATATATCAGTCGCACCAACTAAGATATTTGTAACGTCTGAGTGGACATCCTGGGCATAGCCGTACACAGGATTATTTTTCCGGGGGGGCAGCAAGACAAATATTGTAAAGTTTGTGTTCGCAGGTTTCACGCGAACCTTTGTAGGGGGTTTGAGGGCATGCACCCCCAGAAAAAAATTTGAATTTTAAAAGCCCCAGGAGTGCGTTTCTTGCGATTTCTGCGAGGAACATTCTGAAAAAATGTATCTGTAAGGTCTGGTTTACCCCAGGTATGTCTAACCCCAGAGTACCTATGGTCCAGCGAGCTCATTGTTAGCTCCATATTATATGTAGAGCTCACTGCTCCAGTATTACTTAAACCATAACCGCATGGGATTTGTTATCGACAGACGCGGTCGGAAAAGGCGTGCGAGGGGATTATTGCGGATTCGTATTTCTAGTTTATGTTTACGTCGTATTTCAGCACTCAAGCTAAATAATCAGGGACCGCGGAGCGGTTTTAACCGAGCGCCGAAGGCGCGAGGTGTACGTTTATGTTGGGGGTGCGGGGGCATACTACCCCGGGAAATTTTGAAATCTAGACTCTCCTGTAAGGGCATTTCCTGCATTTTGGAGAGCAATTTTACAAAATTCTGAATTGTGAAACACATCACTTATACAGAGCCCCAACGCAAGATTTGCAACAAGTATCAAAATAACCGCTTACCATTACTCATTAGACGTTAGGAGTAAGGAGAACTTTTAAATCAAGTAACCCCCAAAAGTCAAAACCGATAATCTTGTATTGGTTATGAAATGGGAGGGGTGTAAGTAATAATTAACAATTAAACACGAATCTTGCACAGCTAACTGTGCGATCAAAGGACCAACTTTTGTCTCTACCCCAATACTCTATCACATACAACAAAGCATCTAGATTAAACACTAGGTGTTAATCTGGTCGTACATTACAAAAACATTAATTTGAAATAACAGTAAGTTATAACTTCTTAGTAACGTAGTACTCATGGTGTTTTTAAATGGAGAATACGCCGAAATTTCTTTTCCGATTTTCGTTTTGTGCCACAAATTCATTTGCCACCGAGACTAGATCAAGTTTTTCAGTTCTTTGCTTGTGGACATGCAGTACTGTAAGATTTGAAAATCTTTTTTGTGACATATTTGCGTGAAGCCATGTTTTTAGTCTTCTGGTGGCAGAAAATGACCTCTCTCCAGTTGCACTAGTTGCAGGACTCACATGTATATATTCACAATTAGTTTGAGGAATTATTGAAATTCAAATGTGCCCCCGGCCCCCCGCTTCCGCGGTCCATGATAATTATCTGAATACCCATAATAAATTTATAATCAATATAAAAATAAACAATATAAAAAAACATATCTTGGTTTTTTTCTGGGGGGGCAGTTGCCGCTGCTGCCCCCGCTAGGTACGGCCCTGATCCTGGGCCGCGATGTTGTCAAGGACAGAAAATGTATTTTCTTGATGCGCGGTTTCCACTTCTTTTAGGGCATTTGCCAATCTATCACTTCTTTAATCCTTCACTTGTCGGAGAACTTTGGCCTTGCGCGGGATCTGGCTTTGTGCGCAAACGGAAGAGGAATTGTTGGTTGCCTCTTGCTTCTTGATCATTTTGTACGTTGGTGTAATGTGATATTTAATGCCAGGGTAAGATATTGATCTTCTGGTTTGTTGCCGTTGCTGCAGCCAATTTTTCGATCGGAACTGAGTTTACACAAGATCTGATCTGCTGGAAGACTTCGGTGTTCAGAAATTCTTGGTTCAGTTTACGCTATCTCAATACCAAGACCAGGATACGAAACGTTGAAATTGCGTACACTTCTGCGCACTTTCGACAACCGTCATTAAAAATTGTGTGGGGAATCCGATTCCCTTGACCGTCTCGGAGGTCTCCTAGCATGACTTTCTTTATATCGTCTGGCATCACGTCGATGTGTTTTTCTTCATGTCGTCCATTTGACTTTAAATAACCATCGATCGAGAGGTTGTACGCATACCAATTCTTTCGACAATCAAGGCAATGTGAAAAAATGCGATGATATGGCATACTGAATTCAACTACTTGCTAACAAAGCGATGGCCTTTCGCCGCAACATCCTGCTGCAATTCAAACTTGGCGCGCAATTTTTTGTTATTTATACTGTACAGCTATGTGATGACAGTTGGCATGATAAATGATTAAGTAAACCAGTGCTACATTGATGTTGTGAATATATTTTAGTACATTAATAGACATTTCAGAAGAGTTGAATTACAGTTGCATTATAACAGTTGCCTTTTACGCTTTCGTCATCACTACATAACTCAATACTATGGTTCAAGACTTAATCATTTCACACATCGTGCGGATCCTCATGAATTATTTTATGAATAATCAATAGTCGATACGTGGACGATCATCAAGCTCATATCCTCAGAAAAATGATTCTGAGTCCCGCATATAGGAATCGAACCTGTAACGTTCTGATTGAACCAGTACATCATTGTAACCTTCGCTCTCCATCTGAGTCTCGTTAGCTCAATGGTTAGAGCGTCTCACCGCGGCAATCAGAAGGTTACACAGGCGCGGATTTAGAAGTTAGTCGCATAAATTAGATTTAGAATTTGCAATTCAAAATACCTGTGAATAACAATCCTATTGGATAGGTTGTTGTTCTGAATTATTCTTAAGAAAAGCATAACCAATAGGGTTGTTCATGGAGTGTCTAATTTATGCGACTAACTTCTAAATCCGCGCCTGGTTACAGGTTCGATTCCTGTACGGGACTCAGAATAATTTTTCTGAGGATATGAGCTTGACGGCGATCGTCCAAGTATCGTCTGTCTACTCCAAGCTCTCCCACATTCACTACAACATTGTATATATTAACACATCCAAGTATTATGATCATCTATGTATCGTCTATCTACTCCAAGCTCTCCCACATTCACTACAGCAGTGTATATATTAACACATCCAAGTATTATGATCATCCATGTATCGTCTGTCTACTCCAAGCTCTCCCACATTCACTACAGCAGTGTATATATTAACACATCCAAGTATTATGATCGTCCAAGTATCGTCTGTCTACTCCAAGCTCTCCCACATTCACTACAACATTGTATATATTAACGCAATAATCAAGAGTGTGAGAAAAGTAATTTCTTTCTTAGTGATTGATGGTAGAAACAGCAGTAGACTTCCCCACTATTCTGTTGCTGCACCCAAAAATTAAAAAGTTTGAACTACATCTATTTAGTTTGATGTCCTATGAAACAATTAAATTCAGACAATACTCTCAGAGATATTGTCAACTGAAAATGTTTTAGTTTGGCAAATGAATGGGCTATTATCTAATTCAAGTAATTTAGAACTAAAAGAAGAGCAACTGCGCTATAAAAGTTTCAAACAGCAAGCGGGCGAGGGGTTGTTCCGTATATATACTTATTTCTAGTAACTCGATAATCACACACGACACGTTTTTTATTTCCGTTAACCAAGATCTGTACATAAAGATTAATCATGGGTAATTGTATATTTCTTTTGAATTTTGCCCTGATGAGATCAGTTACTTCAAGCCAAATAACAGTCTTTGGTATTTTAACACTGCTACACAACATCACTCTATATTTTCTATAATCTGGTGGTGAAAGGCCTGCGTTTAATAATGTAGTGTTTAGAGGATTTAATTTCTGGTCACAATTACACAATATAATTCATTTTCCCAGTGGTATTTACAGAGTGTCCCAAAAAAAGGCTACCTTTTTAAATTCAAATGAGCGTGTTAATTCAAACAACCTATTGTGTTTAATATCCCATGTGTATAAAACTGTGTGTTTTTACGCATTCGTAGTTCAAAAGCGATAATGAATTTCAAAGAACTACAATAGGTTGCTTGAATTAACATGCTAATTTGAATTTGAAAAGTAGCCTTTTTTTTGGGACACCCTGTATATTACCTGAAATAATTCTTTTGGAAATTGTTTTTGAATATCCTTTGCATCACCATAGCCGTCAAAATATGTAGGATTGTTGACGAATTCCACAAAGCCAAAACATGAAAATCCAAACGCTATTAGAAAGTGCACGACTTGCAGTGTTACATAGAGAAGGCGACAATTATCCGGTCGCCTTTCAGTCGTTATCATATTTAATCCGCGAAGAAAATGAGAATAAAATATCTTAAGTCGACTCTTGGTATGTATTCAAGCGTATAGTGTAAAAGTTTCACATCCGTCGCGAACCTCTTTGCCTTCTGGGCATGGGACCGTGCTATTCGGGTCTGACGTACACTAAATCCGCCCATGAACTCTTTACAATCCCTATACTTCCCTGCAATCCCAGCACAGGGAGGAGAATTGTCAAATTTGTATATATTTAATCATTTGAAACACTTACATTTGAGAATAAAATCCACAAAATTCGTCATTATATAATCCCCTCGCAAGCGAGGGTGATAATCTCGATGCGGCGCAAAATTATTTTTTGGGATCACTTTTTTGGGACCTTGGCTGCGCATGTGCAGCCCACAAGCATTCTCTCTTACGTTGGCATATAAACTGAGAGTGCCTTCACGGGTGCACACAGTACATGTACATTTATACATAATATGGTACACTTCTTGAAAAACGTACCGAAACCAGATGTGCGCGGGTTCACTTTCGAATGGCTGTAACATTTGAGTTGTTCAGGCGTATACGGAGAAGGGGTCGCGCTCCTTATTGATTTGAGAACCCATGTTGGCACCTCCGTGGAGTTATTCCCGTTGCACACAGATCAGAGGCTTATCGCACCGTTAAGCTCTCTTAATTCTGTCTGGAACGTAATTTTAAAACAAGATTGGGGAGGGTTAGGATAAAAATTATTTCGGGTTAGCCAATCAGATGGCTTCCCATGAAAAGTGATACGAAAAAAAAGTTCTGCCCCCGCGGCAGGAATCCATTTCTCACGAAAGATTTGTATCTATATTATAAAATAACAAATTAAAAACGCACGTGCTGATTGGCTGAAAGCCGTGTTTCTATTTAACAATTAGTCACCTCAGTCTCGGTGACTATCGTTGAATATTTACCGAGCCGCGAAGCGGCGAGATAAATATAACGATAATCATCGAGACTGAGGTGACTAATTGTTTTAGTAGAAATTGACAGGTGTCTATCAGAGATATAACGTTTTCTTCCTTCCTTTGTAGGAAGGAAGAAAACGTTATAATTCATTTGTTATTTCCGGAAGTCGCAATGCGCGGGCGTGAGAATGAGATCACATATCATGATTTTACGTAATCAAAGAATAAACGAAAATGTTAGTAGATGCTAAAATGTCAGCTTATTAACAGAAACGATTTCGATTTCAGTTCAAGGAGAACTATAAGAAGTTTGAGTTAACGCGGAGTGTTTTTACATAAACATTGAATGTAAACGAGCAATTCTTGAAAGATCCAGACGGGAGAATTGACCCAGGATTTACACCATGCGACGACAAGATGTTTTCTTGTTCTCTTGCCAACAGTATAATCTTCGACCAGGCGAAGTGGGAAATGCAGGAATCACTCTGATTGACTTTATTTGACGTGTTTCGATGTTTTTTGTGTCAGATATACTATTACTAATTCTATAGATAATATCAGATACTATTTCTCAGTGTTTTCCTTTTTTTAGTGTTTATATATAATATATAGTTTATATAGTTAAGTCCTTGCATAGGTTTTGCATCAGCTTGTTAGTGAGTTATGTTAATCTGATTACATCTTCTCTTTTCTCTAGTGTTTCGTGTTTATACCATAGTTGAGCCGCTGAGGAGTTCGGATTTCCCTTCCATATCTGCTAACTCTCTGTCGGTTATGCTTTCGGTTCTCTGCGTGCACTGCGAACTGTCGTTTGTTTCCGGGATGTCCCACTCGTCTTCTATTCCAGTCACTGGTTTTGATTCTTTTGTTTTTCTCAAATGTCGTCGATTTCGGCGGTATTTCGTGTCGTTGATCTCGACTATGTATGAACTCCAACTATTGCACCTTTCCTCTTGTACGTGCTGTTTTTCTCTTTTACTCGCACCACATCTCTTTGTTTTATTAGCTCCCCAAGCACTTTTGCGGTTTTGTCGTATTGAACTTTGCCGAGTTGTCGGTAATGATCGATACGCTTGGAAACTGTTTCGGGCTCTATTATCTGAGGTTTTAGTTGTTCGCTATACTCGCCGGTAGTTTGGTTTTTGTGCGACGTCCCATGAGTCGTTGGGCAGGACTTCCCAGAATCTCATCTCGTGGAGTGTTACGATGAATGAGTAAGGTGATGTATCATGTATGGTTTTCATTTGCCATGCGTAAAATTCTTTTGGCCGTTTGAAGTTTGAACTGCTCAGTTCAGCACATCCGTTGCTTTGTGGGTATGAATTAGGGGAAATGGTGGAATGCTCAATGCCGTACTAGTCATCAGTAAAGTGTTGAAATTCCTTGCTTACAAATTGCGCGCCATTGTCAGTTTTTAGTTCGTCCGGTAGCCCATATCTAGTGATTTGCATCTTCATCTTCTGTATACCCTATTGCCAGTGAAAAGAGTTCCACGGTTCTATCTCAAACCAGCCTGAGCTGTATGAGTCAGCGGTGACGAGATATGCTGCGTTGTCGATATAACATTGGGTATTTTGTGGGGAAGGAGAGGTTCTTTCTGTTGACGTACTCTGTATCGATTGCAGGTAGAACAATGCTCAATTTTCTGTTGGATATCTCTTGACATTGTTGACCAGTATACAAAGTCTCGAGCCAGGGGCGTATAGGAAGCTTGGTAAACTTAGGGGGGCCGGCCAAAGAAGAATTTTCGTTGCACCTGTTGACATTGTTTCGGTTTGTTTTCAACCGAGTTTAGTATCTTTTAGCTTTATGTAGAAATCTAAGCCCAGAAAATAACTTTTAGGCATAGCACTTCAGTCGAACATCTTAATGTAACTAGCGGTTCATCACAACATCATCAGAGCAGATTAACAAATAACATGGTAAGAAAGTTCTTTATATATATATATATATATATATATATATATATATATATATATATATATATATATATATATATATATATATATATATTATATATATATATATATATTTTCGCTTACCTCAAAACTGGTCTGCTACAACTTGTTTCATCTGTAAAAGAATCTTCAGGCAGTGACCTGAGTATATATATATATATATATATATATATATATATATATATATATATATATATATATATATATATATATATATATATATATATATATATATAATATATATATATATATATATATATATATATATAATTAGTTTGAATACAGGAGTTGCAAACTCTGAGTTTCACGCTCATATCCAAAGTCATATTTGTAACTCATCTGTTACTTATATTTGTCAATATATATATATATATATATATATATATATATATATATATATATATATATATATATATATAACTACATATATATATATATATATATATATATATATATATATATATATATATATATATATATATATATATGTAAGATTATATACATAAACGGTCAAATAGATAACGGTAAATTATATTACAAACGGTAAAAATTTTAAAGTTTATAATTTGAAAATCAAAACAATTATTGCATAGGATGAGTATATGTCAAGGTTAAGTTATTAATGGCGGAAGAGAGATTAGAATAATGAAAGTGGTATGATATAATGAAGCTGATATTAGCATTGCAAGACTGGGTTTGAGTTTGGAAATCATAAGACTTTCAATTCTCTAACAAGTAATTCAAATTTAGATGTTGCAGAGGTGATGATTTTAAAATCAGAGAAGGAAATAGGGTGTTTGGTGAAATGTTTATGTGATAGAACACTGGATAGAAACAGAACGTTTCTTTCCAGTTATAGGGGAAATACCCATATGTTTGGAGATTCGTGTGTGAATGTGTCGGCACGTTTGTCCGACATACAATGCATTATAGCATTGACACTTATATGAATAAACAACACGAGATCTCAAACTAACAACATGACATCTCAAACTAAAGGGTATTCTATCTTTGAATGGGAAAAAATTACAAAGACGACTAGACGGACGGAAAACAAAACGAATACTTGACTGTGGATAGGCAGATGAAAGCAATTTAC
Organism: Chrysogorgia sp. JL179-B06; assembly: GCA_035772405.1. Lineage (NCBI taxonomy): Eukaryota > Metazoa > Cnidaria > Anthozoa > Scleralcyonacea > Chrysogorgiidae > Chrysogorgia > Chrysogorgia sp. JL179-B06. The sequence goes on along the minus strand of JAYKKM010000183.1, from coordinate 65,316 downwards.
GTAATTGCGTTCGGATTTGTAAACAATGAGTCCCAGTAAAAGGAAGACAAAAATATATAATCTGTTTAGAGCGAGAGGCAACTTTTGGTTTGCAGGAAAATATTTTGTCAAGAAAAACACGTAAACAGCTTCTACAAAATTACATATTCTACGGATTTATGGTGAAGGAAAATTTCGAGTGTTGGAATATATACATTTTAAGACCAAACCGCGACCAGTTGTAAAAAATGCAACTTCAAGGCCTTCCGGCTGTAATTGAACCCGCGACCCTGTGATGCCAGTGCAGTGCTCTGACCACTGAGCTACGGAGACCGTTGCCGAGAACCTAGTGCACTAGTTCTGTATATATATATAGTGGTGGTAATAGCATTGTTAAAGATTTTATCAAGGTTAATATTAATGGTTTCATCTAATGGTATGTTAGTAAATAATGATTTAATATCAAAACTATGAACTATCCATAATACAATTATTACTATTTAGTGAAAGATTGTGTATCTCCTTTACAAACGAAAATGTGTCGGGGACGAAAATTTTTGTTATGAAAACATCGATCACAGACATTCGATTAATGTACGATTTCAAATACTTCTACTTTCGAATTCAAATTTTTTGCTGCAATTTTTCTTTCAAATTCAATTATTTTTCGGGGGCCGAAAGCTATTCCGGCCCCCCTTTATATAATATTGGGGGGGGGGCGGCCTACTTCCCACGCTCGTGTCTCGAGCGCACCTTCTTCTGGCTTCAAGTTGCTCGGAAGTTCCAGCAGTGTTTGATGCTATCAGAAACAGAATGGAATGGCAAGGTGAATGACAAAAAACTTCTTTGCGTTCTGTTTCTGGCGGCACTTTACTAATACAGGCACGACTGAGTGTATCAGCTAGGTATAGAGTATATACATCGGTGAGTACGCGATGCATATAGGCAATCGGTTGGTCGTTTTGCATACAGGCTGCGCCAAGACCGTATTGGCTGCTGTAATATGTGAGTGCAACAGGTTTGTTGACATCGTAAAACGCAAGTACTGCATGGTGGGCATTCTTGAGATCGTCGAAACATTCTTGGTGTTGCTTCAGCCATGACCATGCAGTGTGATTTGCAATAGGGCTCGCAGTGGACTTGGAAAGATCTGGGACAAATTTGGAAAGATAGATGATAGGCGCTGGCATGTTTTTTATGGCATTCGTTTTCTCTGGATCGGGTTTAATGCCTTCTGACGTTAGTTTATGTCCGATATATGTAAGTTGGCCGACTTTCAACTGGCATTTTTCTTTCTTTAGGCGTAGTCCTATCTTTCGTGACGGTACGCCCATACACGAGGATGTCATCAACGATAATCTCACAGCCTTCAATATCGCCAAACATTTGATTCATAGTTCGTTGGAACACTTCTGGAGCAGACGAGATGCCAAACGGGATACTAAGAAAGCGGTATCGTCCAAATGGCGTGTTGAACGTTAGCAGCTTGGATGATTCGTCATCTACGGGGATTTAATAATAATAATAATAATAATAATAATAATAATAATAACGATTTATTTGGCATTTCCACATTACATGGCTCTTCATCCTAAGACCTAACTAACCTAACTATTCAAATACATGCAAAAGTAAATATGTACAGAAAATAACAATATGATTACATTTTGACGGCCAAATGCCAGACCCCGTGTATTCTGTGGAGCGAGCGAAATCGTCATTTCGCTTCGTTACCAGAATACAACAGCGCCATTGTCGAGCTTCTTTTCTTTTGAAAGAATGGTTAGCGGACGGGGTGCTAGGTACCTTTGGATTGGAAGGAACCATTGTTTTCGCGACTGAGTTGCATTCCCTCACGTAGTAAAGATTAGTTCGTGTAGATTTTTAGATTTTTTATCCTTTTTAACCAGATTTTACCCAGCTTTGTGTTGTCTGAGGTCTCGACTGTCGGGAAAGTCCAACTTTATAGGAACCGACCGTCACACTTCGTGCGGCGGTAACGGTACGTCGGTCGAGATAACCCCATACAAATGTAGTTCATATGAAAGATCTTACTGACTTTAGATTATTTCCAAAGTTTCAGCATTCCTATCAATTTAGTTAAGAAGATATGGCTAGTTGAAGTTGGAGAGTGTGTGCAATTTCGACGCCATTTTGTTTCTCAAATATGACGTCACTGAGTGACGTGTCTCGTATTATGCCTAAGAAGCTCCTCTACTTTCCTGCATGATGAACTAAATAGTTTATTTCGACTAATTTTCGTCCAAAGACCATTCACAATAACTATCACTATGTGATCGCCATCAAAACAACTCCACTGACGATAAAGAATCACTCAATGACGACGTCATATTTTCAAAACCAATATGGCGTCAAAATCCACAAATTTTCAACTTCAACTAGCAATATCTTCTCAACTAAATTGATAGGAATGCTGAAACTTTGGAAATAAACTAAAGTCAGTAAGATCTTTCATATGAACTGCATTTGTATTTGGGCCGGAGTGTCCCTTTAAGTCTTTCTTTTCCTGGTAAGAATAACTAAATAACCAGTTTTTTCCTGGGAGACATGGTGAGTGAGCTCTCCTTTTAGGAGGGTAGATAATCTCGGCGTCTCATCAGTAGTTTTAGGCGAAGTGGTTTCGTTTGCCACATGCTGCACAAAATTTGCCAAAGGCGGGACAAGCCTCTTTTTGCGTCTACGTTGCTTAGCAACGTAAACGCTAAGCTAGCGGCGGCGGACTAAAGGACCATATATATATATATATTTATAATATAGCCATCCACTGAATGTATATGAGCTGTTCTGCAATCTGATTGGTTCAGCTACTCACCGTATATCAGCATACGGTGAGTATAAAATGAAAGCAATAAAAATACAAAATGGTTGACCGTTTTGCACAGCTTGATGAACAAGAAATAAAAACCCTTCTTGAGAATGCAATACCACTGATAATACCAAAAAAACAACAAGATATGGAATGAAGGTGTTTCATACATCTGCTAGGCAAGTCGACGGCTCGTATTACAATAAAAAAGTTGACAAATTCTTGAGAAATCCTCCCAACAACAAGCCATTTTCCATCATTGACGACCCTACTTTTACCGAAGCAAATTCAGTGTTAGATGCGTTCGTGAAAGACCTTAGGAAAACTTGGAAAATCGCCGGTTTGGTCCACAAAAAGCCAATAATCCAGAGGCAAATTAAGTTGTTGTTTGACAGACGACAGTGGCGAATTATGATGTCCAGCCGACAGCACTGATCCATCACAATTGCTTCGTACCGTTTGGTTTTACCTTGGCCTTTACTTGGGACGACGAGGAAGAGAAAACCAGAGAAAACTTAAGCCAAATATGATGGTTTTAAGATCAACAGAGCAGACGGCAAGTTATATTTCGAGTTGAACCGGGAGGTCGCAGGTTCAATCCCGTCAACAAAAAACCACTAAGGCGGTTTAGCCGACGTCGAAGACGAGTCCGACTGGAAAATATTTGCCTAGCCAGGTTAAGTTTCACAAAGCTTGTACTTTTTGTCCACACGAATACGATGAACGTCCGATTCCCTGTTCGTTTTTTATAATACAAATTATGTACATAAATATAATTTGCACTACGCATGACGGAAGTAGCAGACGGAAGCGCCATGGCGGAAACGTCATTTGTTTATGACATTAGTATTTAATTATTGTGGAATTGTTAATACATTTTTGGCTTATTATATAGTGGATGTCTATATTATAAAACAATTATACCATTCGCTCTCGTCGTATATGGCTGATAGCGCTCATATACGACTCGAGCTCATGGTATAATTGTTAATTATATATATATATATATATATATATATATATATATATATATATATATATATATATATATATATATATATATATATATATATATATATATATTTATAATAGCCATCCACCGTATATGAGCTGTTCTGCAATCTGATTGGTTCTTATACTAGCAAGCTATCAGCTCATATATCACTAGTAATGAAAAAACAAAATGGCGGCGTGATTTTCTCAACCTACTGCAGATGAAACTGGTTATTTCTTTAACGCACAAGAGCGAAAAACCTGAACTGAGAGGAGTAAGGCTAATGTTCAACAGAAAATACATTAACCAAGTGCAAAATTTACGAAGTTTTGATGCAAAATCCACTTTAAAAATCGTCTTAAGGCTTTGAAAAACCCGACTGAATTGTCAACAGTTGATAATAATGTTTTGTCAGACAAAATAAAAAGGATAAATGTTAGCTAGCAACACATATTTATTACAAATATTATCATTATTATTCAGTAAAGATAATTTTTGAAGTAATAAAGTATTATGAATGAAAACTTTGTTATTTTTAGGTGATACACATCGAGAAACAACAAAGCGAGATTTTCGCTAATGTTTTTTTAGCTTTCACGTCCTCTTAAAAGCCCAAATATTCACAACTTTATACAATAACTAAAAATTGACCCACCTTTTGGCTTTTCAAAGGATCTTTTTTTCTTTATTGAACCATCTCAACGAATTTTTAACTCTCAGACAAAATTCTGAAGCTGTTTTCAACTCAGCGAAAAACTGTTCATACGCGACAACATTACGCATGCGGAAGTTCGTTGCTTTCAATTATATAATTTATTCACTGCGACATATCAACAGTTTTGCCGATTATTATCTTAAAATGTTTTGCTATATTATAAAACAATTATACCATTCGCTCTCGTCGTGTATGAACTAATAGCCAACTCGGCGCTTCGCGCCTCGTTGGCTATGAGCTCATATACGACTCGAGCTCATGGTATAATTGTTAATTATATATATATATATATAGATTTTCGCTTACCTCAAAACTGGTCTGCTACAACTTGTTTCATCTGTAAAAGAATCTTCAGGCAGTCTTCTTCAATCTTCTGCCTGAAGATTCTTTTACAGATGAAACAAGTTGTAGCAGACCAGTTTTGAGGTAAGCGAAAATCTATTATTTGCTCTAACTATATGTTGTTGAGCACTCTTTGCATTTCGTAGACCAAAACCTACACGTATATATATATATATATATATATATATATATATATATATATATATATATATATATATATATATATATATATATATATATATATATATATATATATATATATATATATATATAAATAACAATTATACCATGAGCTCGAGTCGTATATGAGCGCTATCAGCCATATACGACGAGAGCGAATGGTATAATTGTTTTATAATATAGACATCCACTATATAATAAGCCAAAAATGTATTAACAATTCCACAATAATTAATACTAATGACATAAACAAATGACGTTTCCGCCATGGCGCTTCCGTCTGCTACTTCCGTCATGCGTACTGCAAATTATATTTATGTACATAATTTGTATTATAAAAAACGAACAGGGAATCGGACGTTCATCGTATTCGTGTGGACAAAAAGTACAAGCTTTGTGGACAAAAAGTACAAGCTTTGTGAAACTTAACCTGGCTAGGCAAATATTTTCCAGTCGGACTCGTCTTCGACGTCGGCTAAACCGCCTTAGTGGTTTTTTGTTGACGGGATTGAACCTGCGACCTCCCGGTTCAACTCGAAATATAACTTGCCGTCTGCTCTGTTGATCTTAAAACCATCATATTTGGCTTAAGTTTTCTCTGGTTTTCTCTTCCTCGTCGTCCCAAGTAAAGGCCAAGGTAAAACCAAACGGTACGAAGCAATTGTGATGGATCAGTGCTGTCGGCATAAAGTAAATAAATAACTGAATTGTTTGCAATTGTCTAAGAGTGCTCAATACCTTAAGTGATAGAGCGGATACAGTTATAAACTTAAAAATGATTGTTTGCTACTCCGAGTTTCACGCCGAGGCGATCTTCAGGCAATATATAGATTTATATCAGGCAATATTTATATTTATAGATTTATAGATATATATTTATTATATATATATATATATATATATATATATATACATATTTATATTTAAAATGAAAAGTTTCGGTTGCTACTCCGAGTTTCACGCGGTTAAGCGATCGTCAGGCCGCGTGAAACTCGGAGTAGCAACCGAAACTTTTCATTTTAAATATATTACCTCGCTCTACCTATAGGCTATAATGGTATTGAGCGCTCTTTTATATTATACCAATGCTATAACTTTTTCGTTATACTCACTACTTGGAATATATACATATTTATATATATATATATATATATATATATATATATATATATATATATATATATATATATATATATATATATATATATATATATATATATATATATATATATATATATATATATATATATATATAACATAATATATATATATAATATATAATATATAATATAATTGGACACTGTGACGTAACAACCTGGATCACATGACCTAGCGAACTTTTAGAAACAGTTGTAGCGTCCATCTTTCTGTCTACTGTTTGGCCACTGTTTGCTTTGATTTTCGAAATTTTATCAAGGTAAGGCGACAAGTTATGAGTGTTAACGTCATGTTAATCGACATGAAATTTGTTGATCAGTTCTCGTGTGAACATTTACAATTTTTGTGGTAGTAAAAGGCAGCACTTTCCTTGTGATAGTAGTCACTAGCCAGGCTACGTATCTTTTATCTGATTCATATTTTTTTTCTGTTTTAGGAGTCTTACAGGAAATATTTGTGAGTTCATCACTTGTGACAGTTTTGTTCTCACAGGAGCCATTGTGCTCGCGCTGATTTATAAGAGTTCGATCAGATACTTATTTGTGTAATATCACACAACACAAATTAAACGAAGCCGGCATTGTGTAGACATCCAAGAGTATATAATATAATTTATCCAAGTGATACAATTTATCCAAGTGATACAATTTGTGCAGATTTTAGTCATGGCAATTCAAGAAAATTTGGACAAAATGCTGGTAAACAATGTGTGGCTATGTAACTGACTGCAATAATATATACTCAAGTAAAATTATTACAACTTGGGATTCACGATTTTTAAATACCATATTATGTGTTGGAAATATTAACCTTTATTTCCATTAAAAATGTTTTTTTGCTATTAACTGACGTGCCAGAATTTATTTCAATTGATGATAAAGTTTATTATTTACAATATAGTGACTCATTTGCTGGTGGCATGGGGTTTTACTACATCCCAGGCGTTCTTTCAAGGGCGACAATCCGTGTCTGAAAGTGGGGAGGATGAATGCCCCCACGAAAACCCGAGAGGTCTGGGTCTGGCGACCTGCTCCTTGGTAAAATGTTTGATTTTTTAAGGCTTTGAAACGCTGTTTCCCGCTTTTCTGAGAACTGTTTTATATCATAAACAATGAGAAACATAATTTTATATATAGTTGATAGATGTGAAACTAGAAAAACAGTTGGTGCTTCGGAAAGTGATTCGGTTGAAACCAAACCAACTGCAGCATCGTACTGGCCAGAGTACAAAGTAAACTAATAACAAAATGCAACTGTAGTCAGTAAAGGGTTACTGATAATATCATGCTTAAACTTGGGGCGAATTGTCATCAGCCACCTTTAGCGTATTTTATACATATTCAAATAATTAAACAAGAAATCAATACTTAAAATAAATGTATTCCATAAAGCGTTCGAGTGCGATTACAACACCAATAATAACAAACTGTTGAAGTCTGATGGAGATTTCCAACTCTATATAGTGTATACATTGGGTGTCATTATTCAAAAGAGTACAGTTTCAGACGTGCTTACTATTATTTGGCCCATGAGGATTGTGTTATATGAAAATAACCATTGTCGATCAAACTTACTAGAAAGCTCCAAAAATGTTCCTACGGATTTCATATTGCATAGCAAATACTTTTGCCAGTTGACGGACATCAACGTTGTCTATGCTGTGCTATGTAGAAACTTTTCAATAAGAAATTCTTAACTTTTATATGTAAGATGACATCGACCAGTTTAAAAAGTTCACTTGATTGTTTTATGGTCGGAACCGAACAACAATATGTCGGGTTTTTGGAGACGTCGTCTGAGCAGGGGCTTCCGCGTGCACTAATCATTGCAGTTTATATTACGTATAGCCTAGTTCAGGCATTTCACATCTGTTTGTTTTGATTCTATTATCAAAAATAAATTTTACTTTAATATCAGAATCAGAAAGAGGAATACTGGAGAAGATTGTTTAAAGAAATAAATTTTAATTGCTTAAAACGAAAAGTCAGAAGGGGATAATTATACAGGCACCCCCTTGATAAAAAAGTGGGGGGGGGGGCGGATACATACCCCCACCCCCCCCCCCCCCCCAGGATCGCGTCGACTTATAACTGAATACAGGCGCCTAAAGTTTATCTAAATGATCGTATCTACTAGTGTCCCAACCCAATCGCGACAGCCACGACCGAAAACCTCCACGACTGGAAGTTTAACCCACCCGCATCTAACCAAGCACCACCAACCAAAACTGAACCACCAACTGACCGCCCAAATTGGAACAAGTACCGCCCGAACCGTTCTCGCCAACCAACCTGCGACCCGAACGCGCTGGCAGCTGGCGCCGAATTGGAATTGATGTCCGACCCAATCCAAGGCAATTCGTATTATTTTTTATCTGTTTTTCCTCCGAACTGTGAGTTCTGAACTTTATTACTTATTATCTGAACTTATTATCGATATATATATATATATATATATATATATATATATATATATATATATATATATATATATATATATATATATATATATATATATATATATATATATATATATATATATATATATATATATATATATATATATATATATATATATATATATTTATATATATATATATATATATATATATATATATATATATATATATATATAATATATATATATATATATATATATATATATATTATATATATGTATATATATATATATATATATATATATATATATATATATATATATATATATATATATATATATATATATATATATATATATATATATATATATATATATATATATATATATATATATATATATATAAGTAAGCAAGTAAGTAGAGTGCTGCGTAGACAGTGTTTTGAATATATAGCAAAGTGAAAAGGTGGTCCACAACTAGTAGGAAAGTTCCGTCTCTTCCTTCTCCTTCTAGTTCTTTTTCTTCAATTTAGTCTTTACTGGAAGAAACCGAATTTACTTATTATCCCTCTGACTCAGAAATGGACGGACTAACATACCAACCGAGTTACTCGACCTTCTTGATAATATGACTACACAACTTAACCATGTTCAGGAGCAAGTAGCCACTGTAGGTACCACATCAGGCGGTGTAGAACCATCATTGTTTTCTGGCGCTCCATCGGAAGATGTCGATGAGTGGCTCGAACGCTTTAACGGCTACGCACGCTTTAAACGCTGGAATGCCGACCAGCAACGCGAAGTATTTTTACAGTACTTATCGGGAAACGCCAGGCGTTTTTGCCAACAACAACCAGATGAGGTAAAAGCTAATTTAGCGCAACTACAAGCAGCATTACGAGAAGGATTCACAACTCCTGACCAAAACTTTTTACGGCGAAAAGAACTTAACACACGCAAACAAAGCGCATTCGAATTACTAGAGCAATATATTAATGATGTAGGTTCCCAATGCCAGCGCTTACGGCTTACGGACTCCAATATTTTCTACAAGGCTTACGCGACGATTTGAAGGAACTCGTAGTGCTACAACGCCCTGCCTCCTACACATGCCGCTAGATTGAAAGATTCGTTACGAAAGCCACCCCTATTAAAACATCAATTGAAAATCTCCATTCGCTACTTAGTCGATTAAACGTACCTTGTCAATCACATTATTCAAGCGATTCTAGCCTCTCAACCGATAATATGGTAACTACATATCCTCTGGGACAATTAGGAATTTCACACCGAGATTCCCAGAGGCTACAAAATCAAATCAGTAATCTTCAAAATCAATTGGCCCGATGGTCGTCCAATTTGTAATAATTGTAACAAAATTGGCCATTACGATAGTCGTTGCTACAGCAATCTAAATCGTCCAAATTGGCAAGGTCCACCAGGCAGAAATAATTTCAGATTTCAACAAGATTTCCAACCTCGACTGGCTCGACAAGCTATTCAGCCGAACTTTCAAAATCGGCCGCCTTACCAATCAAATCGCCAAAACTTTCAACCTATAGACAGAGTTATCCACCACGACAATACTCGCGTGAAAATTATCAACCCGATTCGCGTTTTCCCCCTACCCCACCCCTCCAGTCCGTGATCTCGACGGAAATCAGTCGTTAACTGAAACAATATCACCAACGTAAACCAATTTCGAAATTTGGTAATGATAAACCTTTCTCTCCTATCGATAAGAATAATTTAACCATTGCGGGTCCATTAACTGCATTCCGACCGATATTTTGATTGACACTGGCGCAGCACTTACAGCTATTACCCATAATTGCTTCTTTATCAGGAAATATCGCTCGGATCGACCACACACAATACGTTCCCTACAATACTCCGTCTCAAATTACTTCGTCCTTTCATCCTAAGTTACAATGGACATTGTTTCTTGACATATTTCTAGCCTTTTCATTCGCATTGATATTACCCGGCGTATTTGCACCTTCTACTGACCACATTAACTGTAAACATACTATGCATCTTAGTAAATCCGCAGTAAAATATTTTGAAGCAGATGTTCCACAATACTCTCCGCATTAAGCCTCATCCTTACCTATTTATCACTGTATCGCTAAAAAATTCAAAATGACATGTCATGAAAATTTTGTAGGGCATAAAAGTAAACACCGGTCTATATATCAAATACCTGTCAGTTTTCATGAATGCCAAAAGGCCATGAACACCCATCATACTCGTTACGGTAAATTAAAACAACACAGTCATGGCACTTGTAAATGGCTGAAGACCACATACTGTAATTACATCCACTGCAAAATCATCGCTTATCCGGATCGTTTGACAGATGATGATCACATTGATCAACAGCATTTAACTTACACTCGTTGTTATCATTCTTCTAAACACTGTCGCCCAAAAGAATTTCCAAAATCACAAATTGTATGGCGACACATTAAGCACGATTTTCAGGTGTATCATTCCGTCGGTAAATACAAAGTTCACCATCTCGATGATTATCTCCTAATTCCTGAGTTAGGAATTGGCGGCAGCATTGAAGCCGTTACTCGTTAGTAAAAACCCTAATATCATGATTTTTGATAATGGCTACATTATTGTTCGACTTACAGCCTTAAACGCTACTCTGTTCAAAATACGAGATCGTATAAAAGAATTAGTATTAACTCCATATGACATTTCTTTCAAATCGAAACTATCCAGTGCAGAACACCGGAATGCCTATCGTCGATATTTACTCCAATCTGATATTATCACTACCTATACCTAGCAGCTCTAATAGAGCACAACAGGGTAAACATGGTTGGAGCATGGGAGAATATCTGCCGTCAGCGTCAACAGATACACCGGATCCATCGATGGATGGTTCAACGATTTCCCCATAGTAGTTCTGAGTGGCTGGCCCCATCACCCGATCATGTTATCCAACCCCAGGATGACGCCTATTTGATGAGCCGATGTACCAATATTACTAATTCTATCTTGTCATCAGTCTACGTCACTACGGAGTCACATGAGATGCGCGCGCGCATTGCCGATCAGTGCTAACGTTTTTGCCGAATGATAACAACAAGGTGAGCGAAACGTAATTTAAATTTGGATAATCTAACAGTTTTTGAAACCATCCGTCACTTCTGACCGGAAAAAAGTTAAGGTAAGAACACATTAGTAAGTTTTATAAACAACTAAATGAAATTTGTTTTTAGAAACACACGTGAAATTAGATTTATCTATGCCATGGAAGTTGATGAAAATGGCGGTTCACCGAACCATGAACAGGAAAAAGAACCGACTGTAAATGACAAAGAATGCCATAATGACGTTATTGGCGAAACTCTATTGAATATCAACGAAAACATGGGCCAGATGGCAAGTTTGTTGACTAAAATGTGTCAACGTATACCCAGTCTAAACGACAAACGCCCACCGGGCGGGAAACGTCGTCCTTCAGCGTCACGAGGCTCTTCAAACGAAGCTGTAAATGAGTCTGACCATAGATTTAGCGAAAATGAGATGTCAGACACAACCGAGCGGTCGTATAAACGACAACGCAAAGAAGATGTTAAAACGCTCACCAAGCAAAAGTCACAGGTCAACGACCAATCTGATCAAAACTTTTTGAAGGAGCTTGTCGACTCGCTGGACCAGAACGAAACAATGGGACCACCGGTCCAACCCCAGTTGGCAGAGATTGCTAATAAACGATGGCGCAAACATTTGGCTCCAGAGAAAATTAAATCGCTCACCGAGCGTTATCAAAAACCTGAGAATTGTCCAGACATTATACCTATTAAGGTAAACAACGAAGTTTGGACACAGCTACTGCCTTCAAAAAGGAAAACTGATTTGCAATTGTCAAATATTCAGCAAACTATTCGCAAAGTTGCTGTCACGATTCTACAAACAAACAGCGGACGAACTGCTCCCTCAGACGAAGGAAGAGGCCAATAAAAATCTAGCCACACGCTCTGTGGATGCGATAGCCATGCTTGGCCATGTCAGCCATGAGTTATCAAAATTAAGGCGGGAACAAAATAATACAACCCGCTCCAAAATCAGAGTATTCTTCCATTTGTACGGTGGATATTCCGAACGGCCCTTTGTTATTTGGCTCTGATTTGCCAAAGCAGTTAAAAGAGACAAAGGAAGCTAATGCTATTGGTCAATCTTTGACGATTGCCTCTAAGAAGAAGTATGTTAATTATACTCCCAGAACAGGGAAACCATACGAAAATAAGCGTTACAGCTATCCACACACAAACCGTTACAACAAAGGTCCAAGGAAAGATTATTTTTGGAAAGGCCAGAGCAAATTTTACAAAAGGAAAAAGCCTCCAATGGAGCCAGAAACAAAATAATCAAACGTTTGGAAATAATACGAAATAACGTAAGTTCGTTTAATTCCTTCATTCCTCCCTTAAAGGAAAAATTACAAATGTTGTGTACTGCATTTAAAGGAGGACTCCAAATTACTGGCATGAGTGGGTCAAACTGACCTCAGACAAACAAATATTATCTGACATCAGGGGAATTAGCATTTAATGCACAGAAATTCCTTCCCAACACACACGAAAGGTCCACCGACGCAGTGGACATGACATCAGACACATAGATGATGCAATATGCAAATTGCTAAATAAAGATGTTGTAAGGGTTACGAACAAAGAACCTGGGCAGATTGTGTCCGATATTTTTCCCCATCCCAAAAAGCATGGTACATACCGGCTCATACTAAACCTTAAAAAATTCAATGAGGTAGTTGAGTACCACCATTTTAAAATGGATTCACTACTCACTGTCATACGACTTATGGAAAAGAACTGCTATATGGCATCTATTGATATAAAGGATGCCTATTATTCCTTTGCCATTAAAGTTTGTGATCAAAAACTATTATACTGGAAAGACAAACTATACAAGTTTACATGCTTGCCCAATGGGCTCTCCTCGGCATCCAGAAAATTTACCAAAATATTTAAGGTTCCTTTATCACATCTACACAAACAGGGGCACATCTCCATGGGTGACCTGGATGATTTTTACTTACAGGGAAACAATTATGAACAGTGTGCAGCAAATGTAATTGATACGGTCATATTATTTACCAAACTAGGACTGGTTCTTCACCCAGATAAAACTAGCTTTATACCATCACAAAATATTAGCATACTTGGGTTTATCCTTGATTCTAAAAAAAAAAAAGTCAAAACTGTCTTGGTGGATTAAAAACAGTACTATTGCATACAACAATGTTTCACATGGACCACCAACACTTCAGATTACAACTGATGCCTCTTTATTGGGTTGGGGAGCTGAATGTGAAGGAGTTTCTACAGGTGGTCATTGGACGCCTGTTGAAGCAAAACAACATATAAATTGTTTGGAAATGCTTGCAGCATTTCTGGGGTTGCAAACATTTGCTAAAGATAAATGTCACATACACATCAGACTCAGATTAGACAACACAACAGGTGTCAGTGTCCTAAATCACATGGGTACTAGTCATTCAGTAAGATAGGTAAGACTATTTGGGAATGGTGCATTCAGCGACAAATCGGTATACTTAATACGACAGTAGATGCTGAATCTAGATACAATAATAGTATATTAGAGTGGATGCTGGATAAACCTACCTTAAGGCAATCTCTAAAGAGTCTAACATTTAAACCAGAGATTGACTTATTTGCATCACGCTTAAATAATCAATTTTCCTTATATGCTGCATATAAACCTGATCCCAATGCAGAGGAAATTGATGCATTTACAATGCAATGGACATCACTACATTTTTATGCATTTCCCCCATTTAGTGTCATTCCACTAGTATTAAACAAAATCAGTGCAGGGAGAAAGCCCAAGGAATAGTTGTGTTACCGGACTGGCCAACCCAGAGTTGGTATCCGAAAGCAATGCAGATGCTGGAAGAATGTCCAGTACACCTCAAAGCCAGGAAAGGCCTTCTCCAGCTCCCAGCACATCCCAAAGAAATACATCCTTTACATGCAATCCTACATCTGTTAGTATGCCACTTATCAGGGAAACATTAAACCAGTACAATTTCTCAGACATAACAAAAGATATTTTAATGTCATCATGGAGAACAGGTACTGCAAAGCAGTACAATACATATTTGAACAAGTGGAAACAATACTGTTGTAAAAAAGGATTAAACTTGTTTGATCCAGGACTAGATAAGGCTATCGAGTTCCTGACTTTGCTGTTTCAGTCAGGTTTAGGTTACAGTGCATGGAATACAGCTCGCTCTGCTCTATCTGCTATTCTTCCTCTAAAGGTGGACTTAAATTTGGGGAGCATCCACTACTAGTTTGTCGGTTTCTTAAAGGTATTTTTGAGCTTAAACCAGCCCTGCCAAGGTACACTGAAGTATGGAATGTCAGTACAGTATTAGATCATCTTAAAGAATACAAACCTGCCAACGAATTGACATTGAAGGAACTTACCCTGAAACTGACCATGCTTCTCGTTTTGCTCACAGCACAACGGTGCCAGACAATACATCAGCTTGATATTAATTATATCCAAGCAATGGAGGATAAATATCGAATAACAATACCGCAGAAACTAAAACAAACGCGACCGGGGCATCACCTAGAGCCAATCAACCTGTTGGAATTTGCAGAGGACAAGAAACTTTGTATTGTTGTGCATCTGAAAGACTGCATAAATAGAACCCAGTATTTAAGAGGTATTCACAGCCAATTACTTTTGAGTTATATGAAACCTCACAAGCCAGTTACTAAGGAAACCATATCTAGATGGGTCAAATTGGTTCTATACAGCAAGCTGGAATAGATGTTTCAAAATATGCAGCCCACAGCAGTAGAGCATCTTCGACTTCGGAAGATAGTAGATGTCATCGACCTAAACCGTCAAAATACAGCGGGGGTTATGGTTAGGAAGACATTTAAGGCGGGGGTTAGGGTTAGAAAACTCATTAGGCGGGGGTTAGGGTTAGGATCTAAATTGTTTTGGGATTAGCAGTTCTACTGATGTATATCATAATCCCAAAATAACTTAGATCCTAACCCTAAACCCCGGCTGTACTTTGACGTATTGACCACATTTTGGTTACGAAAAAGAAAGAAACAATGTCTTAAACATGTCCTCTAAGAAATGAACAGTCATACCGCTGACACCTGGATGACTGATTGTTGGCGCACCTGGTTTAGGTCGATGACATCTAGTATCTTCCTTCGACTTCACGGCCTTAAATTGCAAACGATCATGAAATCAGCTGGTTGGGCCTAGCTACTACTACTACTTTTGAGAGGTTTTATTAGAAATTATTTTAAGTGGTGATAAAGTTTGATATTGTTACACATTGTCAATATTATATTTATATTGTTATATTTTTTCTGTTTTTACGTCTTTGCAAACGTAATAAAATCAGGATTCGTCTGAGCAGGACTTTGAAGTCTCATATGACTCAACTTAATGATCGCCGATTGCAAGCCCACGCACCTAAAATTTCATGCAAAAATCTTCCCTCAACTACCACTATCCATCAATTCTGCGGCATTAATTCTCATTTGTTACACCAAATTCCCATGCCATTTGATGAATTCTCCCTTTTGGATATTCTCGCGCGAAGCCAAGAGACAATAACGATTATCGACAATAACGATAATATAGCTCAAGGTATTGGTAAAATAATAGGTATAACTTTGTCAGGTATTTATACAGCGGCGGCAGTCACATAATAAAAGCTATAGGTAACGCTATGCACGACGCACTAACCGGTTTAGGAGACTTAGCCTGGTAGGCGAAAAGGTAGTAACTAGCCTCGGAAAAAGCAACTGGGACCGTCATCTGGTCTTCCAGAGACGCCATAGAACATGTATCGAAAGGCGCGGGTTCCTTTTTCCACGATGTTTTGGGTGGCTTAAGTAATTCCTTGCTCTGGGGAGCACTATTATTACTAGGACTATTCTGTACTTACATGTACAACTATGTACTGATCAGAAATTTCATTATATATTAATTATTATTATTGGTCGTTAGAGTGTCATCCCATATGATCCATATAGTGGTTAGGATCCGGCGCTCTCACCGCCGTGGCCCGGATTCGATTCCCGGTGTGGGAAACTTACATTTCTTTATATTTTGTGATACATGACATTTATCATGTCAAAATTTCGTCATCGCGGCTATTACCTGGGTTACCATCACAAGGCTGCACTTTAGCATGTTACAATATTAACAAGTCAACACACCATTTTCCAGGAAACAGTACCAGTTTTGGCCTGAAAACAACAGAAAAAGTGGATCATGTGGGTAAAATACGGAAAAAATAAAAAATGCTAAATGCGTTGAATTTAAGGTTACATTTTGCGTGTGTTACTGCTAAATTCAACATTTGACGACACGAAAAACAACTCAGTTCCTCCAAGTAACTACCTCAGAGTTTATGTAAAACACACTGATTTTCTCTGAGTTTTTCGCAACAGATATTTGACAATGCTCTTCTGTTATTCTTCCTCTAAAATGTCTTTCAGTTTGAAAATATGTCAATGTGAAACTCGATATTTTTTTCTCAAATCATTATTGATCAAAAAAGAAGTTCTGACCTACGCCAGTAGTTAACAGAACAAGAGTCCAACGCCAACAGGATATAATTGTATAACACTTTAATACACAGTTAACAAGGACGACCGAAATACAAGATGGCCGAACAACAGGTCGAGCCCACACAGAGGCCGCTGACCAACAATAACAACCAATAGTGGCGTGACTACCTTTCTTTCTACTCTCCTGTCCCCAGTAACGATTACGAGGGGAATATATGAAAGCATAACATAACTAAACAGTATTGTTTTGGTTTTTTTTACTCTAACGAATGTTGTCGTACTAGGACGTCAGTTCAATTTAAAGGTTAGTATTATAGTCATCTAGATACGATGGATGGCGACGAATACGAGACGATCTTCTCAAATGTTCATCGTCTTTGGGTGAGTGTTCCTGTTGCATTTCACTCTCAGGAACGGTATATGACTGGGTCACTTCATCTTGCGTGTGGTCTGCAACGGGTTCACATATTGTGCGACTGTCTGTATCAGGCGGTACTGCTATTTCGTCTGGGAGGGCCACGGGTTGATAGGGAGGCGACTGGACTGGTATGGTCAACCGATCTTCTTCATCATCGGAAGGGGTGTGGGCGTGGTGACTCCTTGGATTTGTAGCCATCATGGAGGGTACCATGTAACACTCGTTGTGCTTAACTCTGTACGAGGTATTTCGCAACTGGGATCCGCAAAACTTTTTGATATTACACCAGGATCCCTCAATAGATATGACCATATACCGGTCTCGAGCGCATGATTTGTTGCGATCGGCATGCAGGTATACCAAATCCCCGACTGCTAAGACTGGAGATTGGACTGTTTTGCCAGAAGGAACCTTGGATTTTTCACTGTGAGGATGGTTGTCCATGCGATTCTCGTACTGCTTGATAATTAACTCGCGATCGCTAATAGGTAGTTGATTGTTGGAAAATTGGTCTCTTTGTGTCCACATTTCTCTTGCCGATAATCCGCGATTACGGATACGCGAGTTTAAGGTGGCGGTGGCCGCTGCGAGCGTTAGTAAGGAAACGTGGCCTTTCAAGGGGTCTTGCCGAAGGAGCTCGATCTCCAGTTCCTGCACAGCTTTTTCAGCTATGGGATTCTTGTTGGTGTTCTTTATTCTGCCAATCTCTAATGTGATTCGGTGTTGTCGTAGCAGCTCGTCGTGAGTGAGTGACTTGAACCCAGGAGCTGGGTCGGTTCGGATCACGGCAGGTGCTCCGTCCAAAGGACGTAGCTCTATGCACAATCGAACTAGTGCATCGTGGAGTGTCTGATGACGCTCGTCTTCGATGAGGGTCGTTGTGGTGAATGATGTAACGCACTCCCTTAAGACCAGAATAAGCTGACGGTTGCGTTTGATCACGTCGGCGGCATAAGAGACTCCGATTGCTTCTGGAGGAGAGGTGGTGGACTGCTCCACTACGGTATGGGGTATCTTGCGTAAAGAAGCGCAACGGTGACAACCGACGGAAGCATGGTCAATGGCCGTGTCCATATCGAGGGCAAAGAGATAGCGGCGTGTTACCATATTCAACTGGTGGGAGGTAGGGTGGTTGAGTTGGATATGAAGGGATGTTAAGAGACCGTCTAATACCTGACGAGGGACGACTATGCACTCTCGGGCGGGTGATAGTGGTACATCGCGTTTGAAATATGAGGAGTCCATCGTTGGCGATCGTTACTGCATTCAGGTATCGCTTGACGTCTTTAATGTTGGTGGTTTTCTTGGACGGGCGTGTCCCTTGTCTTAGGTGTGCATGAATTCGGCGTAAGTCGGTACATTCGGATTGGATAGACAACCATGCGGCTCTGCTTGTGAAGGGCAGATGGGCTCTTCCAGATAGGATTTCTTCAGCTGATGTGAGACGAATTACCGATGACTGGATCCTCTTGATGAAATTACATATTTGGCATGCCATATCGTCACAAATCCCTGTAGCTGTGGATGACAGTGGAGAAGTGGAATTTAACGTCGGTATTTTGCCTGAATTGGTAGGCTTGAATAAAACAAGGGGTCTTAAAATTATTCATCAAAATGTGAGAAGTCTGCCTCGGCATATCGATCAAGTAAATTTACTTGTCTTAAAAAACCCGGGATTACATATTCTAGGAATAAGTGAAACATGGCTCAATCCAGACATAAATGATTCAGAGGTTACTTTATCTAACTATAAGTTGGAAAGGAGGGACAGACGTGATCGAATTGGTGGAGGTTGTGCTGTTTATATAGTAAACTATATCCCATACATCAGGAGAGAAGACCTAGAGAAGGACAGTTTGGAAAGCGTGTGGATTGAAGTTGTTTTTCCATATACAACGGGTTTGTTGATTGCCAACTTTTATCGCCCTCCAGATGACATGGATTTTCTTGCAAGATTTGAAGATAATGTTGAAAGTGCTTTGGCCGAAGGAAAAGAGGTTATTCTAATGGGTGATTTCAACTACAATTTGCTAAATCGTAGATCAGACAAACAAACACATGACTTTAGAAATCTTCTTCAGAGGCTTCATTTGCATATTCAGATTACCAGGCCGACTAGACTGTGTTATCAAATTGCCTCTTTACTTGATTTAATAATTACCAGTCATCCTGAAAATATCCTGGCTTCAGATGTCGTACATACTGGAATAAGTGATCACGAAATGGTCATTGTAATCAGAAGAACACATATAAAGAAATCTGCTTCTAGAATAATAAAATGTCGAAATTATAAACACTTTAATGAAAATGCGTTTCGTTCCGACTTGTCAAATATTCAATGGGAATTGATCACTCAAATCGATTATGAAGGAGACATCAACATCATCTGTGATAAATTTAATAAAATATTTAGTGATGTGTGCGATAAGTATGCTCCTCTATTTACCAAGAAAGTCCGCGGTAGTGACTCACCCTGGCTTAACTACAAAATTAAGAAATTAATTAAAGAAAGGGATCACTTTTGGAAAAAAGCCAGGCAGAAGAATACAGAATATTACTGGAGTACTTACAAAACTCTAAGGAACAAAGTAACTAGTGAAATCCGAAAAAGTAAAGCTACATACCATCGTAGTCTTGTTTCAGAAAATTCAGGATCACCAGATAAATTTTGGACAACGATGAAAAAGCTGATTCCGAATACGAAGGATAAATCGGTATCGCAAGCATCAATGTGTATTGATGGAAATTTGATAACAAATATTCAAGAAATTGCTGATAATTTCTGTTTATTTTTTACCAACATTGCAAAAACCATCGTTTCAGAGTTACAACCAACTATTCAAGATTATTGTCCATCAGTATTAACTCCTTTTACAGACCAAGTGTTTAGTATAACTGAAACTACACAAGACGACGTATTGAAAGTCCTGCAGCATCTGGATCATAAAAAGGCTACTGGTTTGGATGATATCCCGGCAAGATTGGTGAAAATAGGAGCAAATCAAATTGCCCACCCAGTTACAGTCATTATTAATCATTCATTAACAACTGGTCAAATACCCAAAATATGGAAATCGGCAAAAGTAATTCCTATTTATAAATCAGGTAAGAAATCCGACATGAATAACTATAGACCGATATCCGTACTCCCTGTCCTTTCAAAAGTTTTGGAGAAGGTAGTTTATAAACAACTTTATGAATATTTAACATTCAACAACCTTCTCTCTAAATTCCAATGTGGTTTCCGCAGACATTACAATACTAACTCGGCAATTGTGCACTTTGTTGATGAAATTCGAAGCAATATGGACTCTGGTCTACTAACAGGAGCAGTGTTCATTGATTTAAGAAAAGCCTTTGACACTGTTACGCAGACGGTGGTGGATGTCGGAGGAGCACGTAGTACTACGGCAAGACGAACTGCTTTGTCCGCTGGTTGCTGACCAGTGGAACCGTATTGGTATGACGATCCATCTCCGAAGATCACCTGGCGTCGAGCTGGTCTAACGGCTACGTCGTTGGACTCCATAAAAGGAGTACCTGCGAGAATTTCCACGTCGAGGTTTTCGACGACAAGTCCTTCGAAGTGAAGTTGCTGCTTGTCCCGAGTGAATTTTATCCGCGTTTCACCCATTATCTTCAGGGGGGAGTGTCCATCAGCTTGACGAGCAGATTGTGAGCTCGCTTTCACTTCTGCGCCAAGTCTCTTGACGCATGATAAACGGATCATGTTGCACGTTGCTCCACTGTCGATCGTAATCCGAGTGGTGTGGTGGTGGTAAAAGGTATCAATGTAGGGCGATTGAAGTACCTTAACGAGGCGAGTGGTAAGCTGGTCGGGTTCGGAGTAGGTGTTAGTATCGGTGGGGCTTGTATCGTCGCTTTCGTCGTCACTCTCAAGAATTGCGGCGATTTGTCTTGCTCTGGCCATGTACTTTTGGTCCTTCTCCGGGAGATACTTGCATTCACTGAGAAAGTGTTGGTCTGCACGGCCCGCCTGTTTACACAGGGGACATGACTTTTCACGTGGGCCGGATCTTCGCGTTTGCTTGTCTTTGCGATGTCTTGTTCCAGTTTGATTTATTGAATGGAGATGCTTCGGCACGCATTATTTTTGCATCGTCACTAGAAGCAATTTCATCTAACAATGAGTTCATTGCCTGAGAGATTTCAGGCTTGATGGAGGCCAGCGTGCGTGATCGGAGCTCTGTTCCATAACGTTGTTTCACGAGCTTCGGAAGGGTAGGGTTGATGAGGCGGAGCCAGGTAAGAACGATCACGTTTTCGAGTGTGGGGGACAGTTCTTCGCCTTCTGTTATTGGTTCGTTATGATGGGTGAGACCGCCGTTGCTTTTGAGGAGACTATCGTCTACGAACGCCATGAGTCTTTGGTATAAGTCTTCAGGGCGCTCGTTGGCTTCCAATTTGATCTCGTCGAAGTCAACAAAATGGGCGCCAAACCAAAGTGTAATCGAATGGCGTTCCATATGAACTCAATGAATGTGCTGGACTTGACGATGGAGTTTCGGGAAATAATGGGGCAATAATTTTCAATCTGCCCGGGCATAAGTTCCAGCAAATTTGTTTTCTGCTCGGCTGAGCGTCGTCGTGCTTCGGGAATGTCTCGTCATCGTTGGCAAAACCTCTCAGCAGTTCTGCTTTCGTTTTCTTTTTCCACGAGGCCCCTTCCACAAGGAATGGGGCGAAATTTGGGTACATTGCAAAATTGGGGAAATTTAAGTACACACTAAGTTTTGTCTCCAATTATCGAAGGAGTTTATTATCTCGGTTTTGGTTAGGCACCACTGTTTCGGTACACGAATAGACGATGTCATTGTACTAACCTGGGAGGCTGACTGAGCCGGTTTGCTCAGCTTGGGTTCGATAATCGCGCTGCCACAACGCCAGTAGTTAACAGAACAAGAGTCCAACGCCAACAGGATAGAATTGTATAACACTTTAATACACAGTTAACAAGGACGACCGAAATACAAGATGGCCGAACAACAGGTCGAGCCCACACAGAGGCCGCTGACCAACAATAACAACCAATAGTGGCGCTAGCTTGCATTATTTACATTCGTTTGTTGGTTAATCTTTCCTGTATTTATACACCGATACTGTATTTATATACATAATACTGGCCATTTCACCATGATATTAAAAAAAAAAATTAACCTTAAGGTGGGAGTGAACCTCAATTTTTACCTCGGATAGAAAATCATTTTTCAACTTATTTGAAACTTTAAACACTGGAAGAACCTTTTTTGGCTGATTTACAGTCAAATTATTGTTTTTTATCTGTTTATAAGCATTTTTAATTGCCTCTTCATGTTGTTGTTTTACATTGGAGAAGAAGGTCGAAGGGACATGCGAATTGGCGGGCGCATTGTGGGACGGGGGTTGTTATTAATGTATAGACCGTACTAGTTCATTGGTAAATACATGTGGTATACACCACTCGGAAAACTAAGACCTATATGGGCATTATACCTGCTCGCAGCTAAAAATGGCATGAGCCGTAGCTTTAGTTTTAGGCAACGGATCTTACCACGGTGAAATAAAAAAGAAAAGTCGTTTAATGGCAACGAAATCAAAGAACTGTAAAAGATTTAAAGCGATCTATTACAAAATATAAAAATTATGAGCTTCCCACACCGGGAATCGATCCCGGGCCACGGCGGTGAAAGCGCCGGATCCTAACCACCAGACCATATGGGATCACACTAACAACAAAGAAATAATAATTAATATATAATGAAATCAGTTTGATCAGGTCAGATTGATTATGAGAGCAACGTGCGCGATTGTGGGCAATACCACCAGTTCACTGGTTTTACCATGGATAGCTAAAGACTTTTTATTGTCCATGGTTTTACCGTGATGAATTTGGTATTGCCCACACTCGCGCGCGTTGCTTTCATTCTCCATCTGACCGATCAGAAATGTCATTATATATTAATTATTATTTATTGTTTGTTAGAGCGATCCCATATGGTCTAGTGGTTAGGATCCGGCGCTCTCACCGCCGTGGCCCGGGTTCGATTCCCGGTGTGGGAAGCTTACATATCTTTATATTTTGTGATACATGATATTTTATCATGTTAAAATTTCGTCATCGCGGTTATTACCTTGGTTACCACCACAAAGCATCACAAGAATATAAAAGAGTATTTTCTTGGCTGCACTTTAGCATGTTACAATAGTAACAAGTCAATACACTTTTTTCCAGGAAACAATACCAGTTTTGGCCTTAAATTGTTCTACCTTAAGGTAGGAGTAAACCTCAATTTTTACCTCGAATAGAAAATATTTTTTCAACTTATTTGAAGTTTTAAACACTGGAAGAACCTTTTCTGGTCGATTTACAGTCAAATTATTGTTTTTTATCTGTTTATAAGCATTTTTAATTGCCTCTTCATGTTGTTGTTTTACATTGGAGAAGAAGGTCGAAGGGACATGCGAATTGGCGGGCGCATTGTGGGACGGGGGTTGTTATTAATGTATAGACCGTACTAGTTCATTGGTAAATACATGTGGTATACACCACTCGGAAAACTAAGACCTATATGGGCAATATACCTGCTCGCAGCTAAAAATGGCATGAGCCGTAGCTTTAGTTTTAGGCAACGGATCTTACCACGGTGAAATAAAAAAGAAAAGTCGTTTAATGGCAACGAAATCAAAGAACTGTAAAAGATTTAAAGCGATCTATTACATAATATAAAAATTATGAGCTTCCCACACCGGGAATCGAACACGGGTCACGGCGGTGAAAGCGCTGGATCCTAACCACTAGACCATATGGGATCACTCTAACAATTTGGAAATAATAATTAATATATAATGAAATCAGTCAACGTCGCGAGTGTGGGCAATACCACCAGTTCACTGGTTTTACCATGGATAGTACAAAGACTTTTTATTATCCATGGTTTTACCAAAAATTTGCTATTGCCCACACTCGCGCGCGTTGCTTTCATTCTCCATCTGACCGATCAGAAATTTCATTATATATTAATTATTATTTATTGTTTGTTAGAGCGATCCCATATGGTCTAGTGGTTAGGATCCGGCGCTCTCACCGCCGTGGCCCGGGTTCGATTCCCGGTGTGGGAAGCTTACTTTTCTTTATATTTTGTGATACATGATATTTTATCATGTCAAAATTTCGTCATCGCGGCTATTACCTTGGTTACCATCACAAAGCATCACAAGGATATAAAAGAGTATTTTCTTGGATGAACTTTAGCATGTTACAATAGTAACAAGTCAATACACTATTTTCCAGGAAGCAATACCAGTTTTGGCCTGAAAACAACAGAAAAAGTGGTCATGTAGATCAGAAAGGTTTGTTTTGCTTTTCTCGGGGGTAAAATACCGAAAAAATAAAAAAAATGCTAAATGCGTTGAATTTAAGGTTACATTTTGCGTGTGTTACTGCTAAATCCAACATTTAACGACACGAAAAACAACTCGGTTCCTCCAGAAACTACATCAGAGCTTATGTAAAATACATTTTCTCTGAGTTTTTCGCAACAGATATTTGACAATGCTCTTCTGTTATTATTCCTGTGAAATGTCTTTCAGTTTCAAAATATGTCAATGCGAAACTCAATGTTTTTTCTCAAATCATTGTTGATCAAAAAAGAAGTTGTGACCTAGCTTGCATTATTTACATTCGTTTGTTGGTTAATCTTTCCTGTATTTATTACTTTTACTGGCTATTTCACCATTGAAATTACATACTGTGAACTAGCAATAAATCTAAACTTGAAATAGTGTGATATTTAAAATTTTTTTACCTTAACGTGTGAGTGAACCTCAATTTTTACCTCGGATGGAAAATCTTTTTTCAACTTATTTGAAGCTTTAAACACTGGAAGAACCTTTTATGGCTGATTTGCAGTCAAATTATTGTTTTTTATATTTTTATCAACATTTTTAACTGCCTCTTTATGTTGTTGTTTTACATTTGAGAAGAAGGTTCGAAGGGACATGCGCGAATTGTGGGCACGGGGGTTGTTATTAATGTATAGACCGTACTAGTTAATTGCGGGTAAATACATGTGGTATACACCACTCGGAAAACTAAGACCTATATGGGCATTATACCTGCACGCAGTTAAAAATGACACGAGCCGTAGCTTCAGTTTTAGGCAATGGATCTTACCACGGTGAAATAAAAAAGAAAAGTCGTTTAATGGCAACGAAAATCAAAGAACTGTAAAAGATGTAAAGCGATGTCTTACAAAATATAAAATAATAAGCTTCCCACACCGGGAATCGAACCCGGGCCACGGCGGTGAAATCGCCGGATCCTAACCACTAGACCATATGGGATCACACTAACAACGAAGACTAATAATAATTAATATATAATGAAATCAGTCTGATCTGCATGTCAGATTGAGAATGAGAGCAACGTGCACGAGTGTGGGCAATACCACCAGTTCACTGGTTTTACCATGGATAGCTAAAGACTTTTTTATTATCCATGGTTTTACCGTGATGAATTTGGTATTGCCCACACTCGCGCGCGTTGCTTTCATTCTCCATCTGACCTGCAGATCAGAAATTTCATTATATATTAATTATTATTTATCGATTGTGAGAGTGATCCCATATGGTCTAGTGGTTAGGATCCGGCGCTCTCACCGCCGTGGCCCCGGTTCGATTCCCGGTGTGGGAAGCTTACTTTTCTTTATATTTTGTGATACGTGATATTTTATCATGTCAAAATTTCGTCATCGCGGCTATTACCTTGGTTACCATCACAAAGCATCACAAGGATATAAAAGAGTATTTTCCTGGATGAACTTTAGCATGTTACAATAGTAACAAGTCAATACACTATTTTCCAGGAAGCAATACCAGTTTTGGCCTGAAAACAACAGAAAAAGTGGATCATGTGGATCAGAAAGGTTTGTTTTGCTTTTCTTAGGGGTAAAATACCGAAAAAATAAAAAAATGCCAAATGCGTTGAATTTTAGGTTACATTTTGCGTGTGTTACTGCTAAATCCAACATTTAACGACACGAAAAACGACTCGGTTCCTCCAGAAACTACATCAGAGCTTATGTAAAATACATTTTCTCTGAGTTTTTCGCAACAGATATTTGACAATGCTCTTCTGTTATTATTCCTGTGAAATGTCTTTCAGTTTCAAAATATGTCAATGCGAAACTCAATGTTTTTTCTCAAATCATTGTTGATCAAAAAAGAAGTTGTGACCTAGCTTGCATTATTTACATTCGTTTGTTGGTTAATCTTTCCTGTATTTATTACTTTTACTGGCTATTTCACCATTGAAATTACATACTGTGAACTAGCAATAAATCTAAACTTGAAATAGTGTGATATTTTTAATTTTTTTACCTTAACGTGGGAGTGAACCTCAATTTTTACCTCGGATGGAAAATCTTTTTTCAACTTATTTGAAGCTTTAAACACTGGAAGAACCTTTTATGGCTGATTTGCAGTCAAATTATTGTTTTTTATATTTTATCAACATTTTTAACTGCCTCTTTATCTTGTTGTTTTACATTTGAGAAGAAGGTCGAAGGGACATGGGAATTGGCGCGCGAATTGAGGGCACGGGCGTTGTTATTAGTATAGACCGTACTCAACCCGGTCTCTTCCTTAAATTAACTATTATCCTTAATTTACAAATCGCTCTGAATTAAGGATAATGGTTAATCTAATGTTAGAACCCAACCCCAACACAACAAAGATCCTAACCCTAACCCGCCGCCCACACCGCGAATCGAACCCGGGCCACGGCGGTGAAAGCGCCGGATCCTAACCACTAAACCATATGGGATAACTCTAACAAATAAGAAATAACAATTAATATATAATGAAATCAGTCTGATCTGCAGGTCAGATTGAGAATGAGAGCAACGTGCGCGAGTGTGGGCAATATACTGCACCACTTCACTGGTTTTACCATGGATAGTACAAAGACTTTTTATTATCCATCATGGTTTTACCAAATATTTGGTATTGCCCACACTCGCGCGCGTTGCTCTCATTCTCAATCTGTCCTGATCAGAAATTTCATTATATATTGATTATTATTTAACGGTTGTTAGAGTGATCCCATATGGTCTAGTGGTTAGGAACCGGCGCTCTCACCGCCGTGGCCCGGGTTCGATTCCCGGTGTGGGAAGCTTACTTATTTTTATATTTTGTGATACATGATATTTAATTATCATGTCAAAATTTCGTCATCGCGGTTATTACCTTGGTTACCAACACAAAGCATCACAAGAATATAAAAGAGTATTTTCTTAGCTGCACTTTAGCATGCTATAATAGTAACAAGTAACAGAAAAAGTGGATCATGTAGATCAGAAAGGTTTGTTTTGCTTTTCTGGGCGGTAAAATACGGAAAAAATAAACTAAATGCGTTGAATTTAAGGTTACATTTTCCGTGTGTTACTTCTAAATTGAACATTTGACGAAACGAAAAACAACTCAGTTCCTCCTGTAATACCTCAATCAGAGTTTATGTAAAACACATTTTCTATGAGTTTTTCACAACAGATATTTGACAATGCTCTTCTGTTATTGTTCCTCTAAAATGTCTTTCAGTTTGAAAATATGTCAATGTGAAACTCGATGTTTTTTTCTCAAATCATTAATTGTTGATCAAAAAAGAAGTTGTGACCTAGCTTGCATTATTTACATTCGTCTGTTGGTTAATCTTTGCTGTATTTCACCATTGAAATTACATGAAATAGTGTGATATTTAATAAAAATTTCCTTAAGGAGGAAGTAAACCTGAATTTTTACCTAGAATGGAAAATCTTTTTTCTACTTATTTGAAGCTTTAAACACTGGAAGAACCTTTTATGGCTGATTTACAGTCAAATTATTTTTTTTATCTGTTTATGAACATTTTTAACTGCCTCTTCATGTTGTTGTTTTACATTGGAGAAGAAGGTCGAAGGGACATGGGAATTGGCGCGCGAATTGAGGGCACGGGGGTTGTTATTAATGTATTGACCGTAGAACAAAGACTTTTATTATCCATGGTTTTACCAAATATTTGGTATTGCCCACACTCGCGCGCGTTGCTCTCATTCTCAAACTGACCTGATCAGAGATTTCATTATATATTGATTATTACTTATTGATTGTTGGAGTGATCCCATATGGTCTAGTGGTTAGGATCCGGCGCTCTCACCGCCGTGGCCCGGGTTCGATTCCCGGTGTGGGAAGCTTACTTATTTTTTTATTTTGTGATACATGATATTTAATTATCATATCAAAATTTCGTCATCGCGGCTATTACCTTGGTTACCATCACAAAGCATCACAAGGATATAAAAGAGTATTTTCTTGGATGCACTTTAGCATGTTACAATAGTAACAAGTCAATACACTATTTTCCAGGAAACAATACCACTTTTGGCCTGAAAACAACAGAAAAAGTGGATCATGACGGTAAAATACGGAAAAAATAAAAAAATGCTAAATGCGTTGAATTTAAGGTTACATTTTCCGTGTGTTACTTCTAAATTGAACATTTGACGACACGAAAATTAACTCAGTTCCTCCAGTAACTACCTCAGAGTTTATGTAAACACATTTTCTCTGAGTTTTTCGCAACAGATATTTGACAATGCTCTTCTGTTATTGTTCCTCTAAAATGTCTTTCAGTTTGAAAATATGTCAATGTGAAACTCGATGTTTTTTCTCAAATCATTGTTGATTTAAAAAGAAGTTGTGACCTAGCTTGCATTATTTGCATTCGTTTGTTGGTTAATCTTTCCTGTATTTATTACTTTTACTGGCTATTTCACCATTGAAATTACATACTGTGAACTAGCAATAAATCTGAACTTGAAATAGTGTGATATTATAAAAATTCTTAATTAAAAAATCTTTTTTCAACTTATTTGAAGCTTTAAACACTGGAAGAACCTTTTCTGGTTGATCAGAAATTTCATTATATATTAATTATTATTTCGTTATTGTTAGAGTGATCCGATATGGTCTAGTGGTTAGGATCCGGCGCTCTCACCGCCGTGGCCCGGGTTCGATTCCCGGTGTGGGAAGCTTACATATTTTTATATTTTGTGATACATGATATTTTATCATGTCAAAATTTCGTCATCGCAGCTATTACCTTGGTTACCATCACAAAGCATCACAAGAATATAAAAGAGTAATTTTTTTAATGTTTTGTATCATTTATTCAAATTTACATATACAACTTCATATTAATAATTGATCACAAGGAGGACCAGATAAACCCCAAATGGGCTTTTACAAGCCAGTCCTATGTTACTTGACAATAACATATATGTATATAATTGTTCATAAGAGTAATAATACACATAACTAGTACATCATTAATTCAATAAAAAAGATAATACATATGTACATATACATACATATACACATGTATATACGCACACACATAATATGCACGTATAATCAGAGAGTCCTTCTGATTGCCGGTGTATATATTAACACATCCAAACCTTACCGATCATGGGCAGGATACATATATCAATCGAACCAGTACATAATTGTAACCTTCGCTCTCCATCTGAGTCTCGGTGGCTCAATGGTTAGAGCGTCTTACCGACAATCAGAAGGTTACAGGTTCGATTCTGTATCAGAATAATTTTTCTGCAGAGGATACAAGCTTGACGATCGTCCAAGTATCGTCTGTCTACTCCAAGCTCTCCCACACTCACTTCGGCAGTGTTTTTAACATGGCCGTAGCAGGGGGTCGGGCGGGGGGGGGGCGGCCCCCAATAATTTGCTCTGGCGATCTCATGCCAGTTTACATCCGTTTAAACTTGCTGGAAATTACTCTCAGAAGTCAGGAAAGCATATTTAATAGTCCTAATTTCAAAGATATTCCGGGACACATGCCCCCCGGACACCCCCAGCAGTGCAGTGACATTAGCGCCCCCCCCCCCCCCAATTGACTTTCTCGTGCTACGGCCCTGTATAAACCTTACCGATATATAGTGAGTGCCGCATAGAGGCAGAACATATAATAATAATACAAACTTTATTTAAACTGTTAATAATCCCATCAGCATTGCTGCTGGTATTAACGAAAGAAAGCGGCAGTACTTATAAATGATTATAACTAAACTATCCACATATGGTAATAACCTAAAACAATTACTAACTACAAATTATATACTACGTCAAATTATATACTACAGACATGTGACTTATTGTCGATTTCTAAAAGATACATATATAGTAGAACATTTAAAACTAGAGATAGATGTGATTTCTCTGAAATTCGATGGCAAAGAATTCCAGTCTTTTGCACCAGCATACTTAAACATGGATTGTTCAGTTACACTTATAACCTTTGCGAGATTAAGCAACGTTTTATCTCTCAAGTCTCTGTCATGCATATTACATCTAAATTTAAAAATGTCTCTTAATTGGTCAGGGCAGTCCAAGTCGTGCAATATTTTAAAAATACTTATAAATCGTAAAAAACGTCTCCTACTATTTAATGTCAGCAGCTTTAATTCATTGCGCATTTCTTGTGAGCATTTTAGCCCTCCGTGATGGAGAATTATTCTCAAAGCACGTTTCTGCAGTTTTTCGACTCGTTTTGTTTGAGTTGACCTACACTCATGCCACACAATAGAACCATAGTCTAAAATGGGTAGTATTGTTTGTTTGTAAATTCGAAGTAAAACCGCCGTTGGTAAAAATGAAGATATACGATTAAGTAAACCAAATTTTGGATACATACGTTGACATATTTTGTTAACATGATGTTCCCATGAGAATATATTACTAATGCGAACACCAAGATAGTCGAATGTAGTGAATTCATCAAGCATCTCATTATCCAAGTAGATTCCAATATTATTCGCCCTTTTCAGAGCTTGACGCGATCGTATGACCATAGATTTTGTTTTTTTAACATTTGGTATCCGACCTGTTCTTAGCCAACCATTGGTCCACCCGTTTAAGGTCTTGATTCATCTTTAACTGAGCTAGGTCAAGATCTGGATGAGAACAATGCGCTTCAATGTCGTCAGCATAAAGTGATGATGGTCTAGAGTGAATGAAGCTGTGGGTTATTGGATTAAATAGTGGACGAGACAGCGAAGGTCAAGCACTGAGCCTTGTGGGACACCATAATCAAGCGGTAACAGTTCGGATTGGAGATCGTTACAAACTACATATTGTTGTCTGTCAGTAAGATATGAACAGAAGCAATCTGCCTCAATTTCCCCAAACCCATATTTCTTCAATCTGTCCAGAAGACCACAATGATCGATAACATCGAACGCCTTTCGTAAATCGATAAAGGTTGCCACGGAATACTGTTTTTGGTCTACGGCTAATTTCAAGGAGTCGATAACTTGTATTAAAGCAGTGGTCGAGCTGTGCTTATAGTGTATGCATACTGATTGGGTTCGAGAAAGGTTTGGAACTCTCTGTCGTGGTCTTGCACTTGGTTGTTAACGCACGATTCGCATATCTTAAATAGGCAAGGCAGAATAGATATGGGTCTGTAATGGTCTCGGTTTGTTGTGGTATTTCCCTTTGGAATGGATGAAATTTAGGCAGTTTTCCATCTATTCGGAAATATCCCAGTCTCCAAAGAACTATTGACTATACACGACAGACTTTGAGAAATACTTCCTGCAGATATCTTAAGAACCTTGGCCGGGATATTATCATTACCATGCAGTAGACTTGTTGGGTATTAAGTCAGTAAACAATTTGTAAACCTCATCATCGGTTGTTGAGCGGAAATGAAATTTGGCTGGTGAGGGACTTTCTAAGGATGAGGATAACTGAAATAGCGATTCATAATGTAAATTACTGTCAGAAGTGGGAAAAGTTGATGTGGAGGTTCTAGCAGAAAGCAAGTCGGTGGCAATAGATGTAATACGAATTTAAAGAATCGCTAATACCTAATTTAGGGTCCGTTATATCAACACCGTCAACGACGAGTTTATCAACTTTCTTCAAAATCAATCAGTTTTGGCTTTGCGCTAGCTGCTTGTAACACAGTTCCGAAGACGTTTGTAGATGCCAAAATCGTCAACCGATTTACTTTTCAAAGCCTTTCTTCGAGAACGGTCTCTATTACGCATTAATGATAGTATATCACTATTTATCCATGGATGTGTATTTTTCCTGATTCGCTTACGTTTCACAGGGAAAAAATCATCCATGATTGGCGTGAAAAGTTTCTCCCAGATATATAATTTGTCATTAGGGTCGTCAAACAAGCTCATAGTATTGACGTATTCCATGCTATATATTCCCAACGGAGTTTCGGAAGCCATCGTGATTTGAATTTAAGTCTATTTTTCGTGTTGTTATTATGCGATGCTTACTTCTATCTTTTTGATTGGTCATTGGTATTTTTTCGTCAATTGGTCATAAGATAGGGCAGTGATCACTGAATCCGCACTGAAGAACTCCGGTTGACGAAAAAAGTTGTGGAGAGGATGTTAATAATGATCTGTTTACCTGATCTTAGAGCTTCACGTGTAACGTCGTCAAGGTAATCGATGAAAGGCTCGATATGTTGATTAGAGGCTCGGTAGGCACATATCAACAAGCAGGGATGATGGATATGGGATCACTCTAACAAATAAGAAATAACAATTAATATATTATGAAATCAGTCTGATCTGCAGGTCAGATTGCAGAATGAGAGCAACGTGCGCGAGTGTGGGCAATACCACCAGTTCACTGGTTTTACCATGGATAGTACAAATATTTTCCCACACTCGCGCGTGTTGCTCTCATTCTCAATCTGACCTGATCAGAAATTTCATTATATATTGATTATTACTTATCGGTTGTTAGAGTGATCCCATATGGTCTAGTGGTTAGGATCCGGCGCTCTCACCGCCGTGGCCCGGGTTCGATTCCCGGTGTGGGAAGCATACTTTTCTTTATATTTTGTGATACATGATATTTTATCATGTCAAAATTTCGTCATCGCGGCCATTAGCTTGCAGGTTACCATCACAAAGCATCACAAGGATATATGAACTTTAGCATGTTACAATAGTAACAAGTCAATACACTATTTTCTAGGAAGCAATACCAGTTTTGGCCTGAAAACAACAGAAAAAGTGGATCATGTAGATCAGAAAGTTTTGTTTTGCTTTTCTCGGGGGTAAAATACCGAAAAAATAAAAAAATGTCAAATGCGTTGAATTTAACGTTACATTTTGGGTGTGTTACTGCTAATCCAACATTTGACGACACGAAAAACAACTCAGTACCTCCAGTGACTAACTCAGAGTTAATGTAAAACACATTTTCTCTGAGTTTTTCGCAACAGATATTTGACAATGCTCTTCTGTTATTATTCCTGTGAAATGTCTTTCAGTTTCAAAATATGTCAATGCGAAACTCAATGTTTTTTCTCAAATCATTGTTGACTAAAAAATAAGTTGTGACCTAGCTTGCATTATTTACATTCGTTTGCTGGTTAATCTTTCCTGTATTTATTACTTTTACTGCCTATTTCACCATTGAAATTACATACTGTGAACTAGCAATAAATCTAAACTTGAAATAGTGTGATATTTTAAATTTTTTTAACTTAAGGTGGGAGTGAACCTCAATTTTTACCTCGGATGGAAAATCTTTTTTCAACTTATTTGAAGCTTTAAACACTGGAAGAACTTTTTCTGGTTCATTTACAGTCAAATTATTGTTTTTTATCTGTTTATAAGCATTTTTATCTTCATGTTATTGTTTTACATTGGAGAAGAAGGTCGAAGGGACATGCGAATTGGCGCGTGAATTGTGGGCAAGGGGGTTATTATTAATGTATAGACCGTACTAGTTCATTGGTAAATACATGTGGTATACACCAGTCGGAAAACTAAGACTTATATGGGGCATTATACCTGCTCGCAGTTAAAAATGGCATGAGCGGTAGCTTTAGTTTTAGGCAATGCATCTTACCACGGTGAAGTAAAAAAGAAAAGTCGTTTAATGGCAACGAAAATCAAAGAACTGTAAAAGATGTAAAGCGATGTATTACAAAATATTAAAATTTAAGCTTCCCACACCGGGAATCGAACCCGGGCCACGGCGGTGAAAGCGCCGGATCCTAACCACTAGACCATATGGGATCACTCTAACACTAACGAAATAACAATTAACATATAATGAAATCAGTCTGATCTGCAGGTCAGATTGAGAATGAGAGCAACGTGCGCGAGTGTGGCAATATACTGCACCACTTCACTGGTTTTACCATGGATAGTACAAAGACTTTTTATTATCCATGGTTTTACCAAAAATTTGGTATTGCGCACACTCGCGCGCGTTGCTCTCATTCTCAATCTGACCTTGATCAGAAATTTCATTATATATTGATTGTTACTTATTGATTGTTAGAGTGATCCCATATGGTCTAGTGGTTAGGATTCGGCGCTCTCACCGCCGTGGCCCGAGTTCTATTCCCGGTGTGGGAAGTTTATATTTTGTGATACGTGACATTTAATTATCATGTCAAAATTTCTTCATCGTGGTTATTACCTTGGTTACCATATAGTAACAAGTCAATACACCATTTTCCAGGAAACAGTACCAGTTTTGGCCTGAAAACTACAGAAAAATTGGATCATGTAGATCAAAAAGATTTGTTTTGCTTTTCTGGGGGGTAAAATACGGAAAAAATAAAAAATGCTAAATGCGTTGAATTTAAGGTTACATTTTGCGTGTGTTGCAACTAAATCCAACATTTGACGACACGAAAAACAACTCAGTTCCTCCAGTAACTAACTCAGAGTTTATGCAAAATACATTAATTTTCTCTGAGTTTTTCGCAACAGATATTTGACAATGCTCTTCTGTTATTGTTCCTCTCAGGAAATGTCTTTCAGTTTCAAAATATGTCAATGTGAAACTCGATGTTTTTTTCTCAATTCATTGTTGATCAAAAAAGAAGTTGTGACCTAGCTTGCATTATTTACATTCGTTTGTTGCATGGTTAATCTTTCCTGTATTTCACCATTGAAATTACATACTGTGAATTATAGCAATAAATCTAAACTTGAAATAGTTTGATATTTTAACATATTTTTACCTTAGGGAGTGAACCTGAATTTTTACCTCGGATAGAAAATATTTTTTAAACTTATTTGAAGCTTTAAACACTGGAAGAACCTTTTATGGCTGATTTACAGTCAAATTATTGTTTTTTATCTGTTTATCAACATTTTTAACTGCCTCTTTATGTTGTTGTTTTACATTTGAGAAGAAGGTCGAAGGGACATGGGAATTGGCGCGCGAATTGAGGGCACGGGGGTTGTTATTAATGTATAGACCGTACTCAACCCGGTCTCTTCCTTAAATTAACTATTATCCTTAATTTACAAATCGCTCTGAATTAAGGACAATGGTTAATCTAATGTTAGAACGCAACCCCAACACAACAAAGATCCTAACCCTAACCCGCCGCCCACACCGCGAATCGAACCCGGGCCACGGCGGTGAAAGCGCCGGATCCTAACCACTAAACCATATGGGATAACCCGGGTTCGATTCCCGGTGTGGGAAGCTTACTTATTTTTATATTTTGTGATACATGATATTTAATTATCATGTCAAAATTTCGTCATCGCGGTTATTACCTTGGTTCCACCACAAAGCATCACAATAATATAAAAGAGTATTTTCTTGCTGCACTTTAGCATGTTACAATAGTAACAAGTCAATACAATATTTTCCAGGAAGCAATACCAGTTTTGGCCTGAAAACAACAGAAAAATTGGATCATGACGGTAAAATACGGAAAAAATAAAAAAATGCAAAATGCGTTGAATTTAAGGTTACATTTTCCGTGTGTTACTTCTAAATTGAACATTTGACGACACGAAAAATAACTC
This sequence comes from Chrysogorgia sp. JL179-B06, assembly GCA_035772405.1. Lineage (NCBI taxonomy): Eukaryota > Metazoa > Cnidaria > Anthozoa > Scleralcyonacea > Chrysogorgiidae > Chrysogorgia > Chrysogorgia sp. JL179-B06. The sequence goes on along the minus strand of JAYKKM010000183.1, from coordinate 28,810 downwards.
AGTTCCTCCAGTAACTACCTCATAGTTTTTCGCAACATATATTTGACAATGCTATTCTGTTATTCTTCCTCTAAAATGTTTTTCAGTTTGAAAATATGACAATGTGAAACTCGATGTTTTTTCTCAATCTCAATTTATTTAGTCGGTAAACTTTTTCAAGATCACACCAACTTTAAAACTATAAATAAACAATAAAACAATGTATATAAATATGTCTAAAAAGTCTTAAAATACACCTATATTACAATTAAAAATGACAACTCAGCTTCGTTTTAAATTCGCCTAATGAATTTGAGAGTACTAGTTCAGGTGGCAGTTTGTTCCACTCTTTGATCGTTCGTGGGAAATATGAAAATTTAAAAACATCTTTAGTTGCCTTGGGAATTTGATATTTCAATGGGTGACTTCCCCGTGTTCTAGTTTCAGGGTGTAATATCAAATACTGATCGGCGTTAAAATCTACCAGGTTGTGACTTATCTTGTACATCATCGTTAGTCTTGATTTCATCCTCCTCTCTTCCAATGTTTTCCATCCAAGTGTGTCTAACATGCCTGTAACACTGGCATGTCAAATCATTGTTGATCAAAAAAGAAGTTGTGACCTAGCTTGCATTATTTACATTCGTTTGTTGGCCTAGCTTGCATTATTTACATTCGTTTGTTGGTTAATCTTTCCTGTATTTATTACTTTTACTGGCTATTTCACCATTGAAATTACATACTGTGAACTAGCAATAAATCTAAACTTGAAATAGTGTGATATTATAAAAATTTTATCTTAAGGTGGGAGTCAACCTGAATTTTTACTAAGCTTTAAACACAGGAAGAACCTTTTGCGACTGATTTACTGTCAAATTATTGTTTTTTTATCTGTTTATAAGTATTTTTAACTGCCTCGTCATGTTGTTGTTTTACATTGGAGAAGAAGGTCGAAGGGACATGCGAATTGGTGGGCGAATTGTGGGAACGGGGGTTGTTATTAATGTATAGACCGTACTAGTATATGGGGAATTATACCAACTCCAAGTTAAAAATGGCATGAGCTGTAGCTTTAGTTTTAGGCAATGTATCTTACCACAGTGAAATAAAAAAGAAAAGTCGTTTAATGGCAACCAAAACCAAAGAACTGTAAAAGATGTAAAGCGATGTATTACAAAATATAAAAAAAAAGAAAAATACTCTTTTATAATCTTGTGATGCTTTGTGATAGTAACCAAGGTAATAGCCGCGATGACGCAATTTTGACATGATAAAATATCATGTATCACAAAATATAAAAATATGTAAGCTTCCCTGAGAGCGCCGGATCCTAACCACTAGACCATATGGGATCACTCCAACAATCAATAAGTAATAATCAATATATAATGAAATCTCTGATCAGGTCAGATTGAGAATGAAAGCAACGCGCGCGAGTGTGGGCAATACCAAATATTTGGTAAAACCATGGATAATAAAAGTCTTTGTACTACGGTCTATACATTAATAATAACCCCCGTGCCCTCAATTCGCGCGCAAATTCGCATGTCCCTTCGACCTTCTTCTCCAATGTAAAACAACAACATGAAGAGGCAGTTAAAAATGTTGATAAACAGATAAAAAAATTAATTTGACTGTAAATCAGCCATAAAAGGTTCTTCCAGTGTTTAAAGATTCAAATAAGTTGAAAAAAGAATTTCCATCCTAGGTAAAAATTCAGGTTTACTTCCACCTTAAGGAAATTTTTTTAAATATCACACTATTTCATGTCATTTCAATGGTGAAATACAGCAAAGATTAACCAACAGACGAATGTAAATAATGCAAGCTAGGTCACAACTTCTTTTTTGATCAACAATTAATGATTTGAGAAAAAAACATCGAGTTTCACATTCACATATTTTCAAACTGAAAGACATTTTAGAGGAACAATAACAGAAGAGCATTGTCAAATATCTGTTGCGAAAAACTCATACAAAATGTGTTTTACATAAACTCTGATTGAGGTGTTACAGGAAGAACTGAGTTGTTTTTCGTATCGTCAAATGTTCAATTTAGAAGTAACACGGAAAATGTAACCTTAAATTCAACGCATTTAGCATTTTTTTATTTTTTCGGTATTTTACCCCCGAGAAAAGCAAAACAAACCTTTCTGATCTACATGACCACTTTTTCTGTTGTTTTCAGGCCAAAACTGGTATTGCTTCCTGGAAAATAGTGTATTGACTTGTTACTATTGTAACATGCTAAAGTTCATCCAAGAAAATACTCTTTTATATCCTTGTGATGCTTTGTGATGGTAACCAAGGTAATAGCCGCGATGACGAAATTTCGACTCATGATCAAATATCATGTATCACAAAATATAAAGAAAAGTAAGCTTCCCACACCGGGAATCGAACCCGGGCCACGGCGGTGAGAGCGCCGGATCCTAACCACTAGACCATATGGGATCAACGTAACAATATAGAAATAATAACTAGGTTACAAATTGGTAGTAAGTGCTGCGCAGAGTTCTGTGCAATTTTGGAGTGCTTCGTGAACCCGAGTAAGGCAATAGAAGGGGGTATCCTGAGGTTATTTTGGGTGATATAATGAAATTTCTGATCAGGTCAGATTGAGAATGAGAGCAACGCGCGCGAGTGTGGGCAATAGAAAATCTTTGGTAAAACCATGGATAATAAAAAGTCTTTGTACTATCATTGGTAAAACCAGTGAACTGGTGGTATTGCCCACACTCGTGCACGTTGCTTTCATTCTCAATCTGACATGCAGATCAGACTGATTTCATTATATATTAATTGTTATTTCTTATTTGTTCGAGTGATCCCATATGGTCTAGTGGTTAGGATCCGGCGCTTTCACCGCCGTGGCCCGGGTTCGATTCCCGGTGTGGGAAGCTTACAATTTTTATATTTTGTATTTTTTTGATTTTTTATTTTACCATGGTAAGATGCATTGCCTAAAACTAAATCTACGGCTCACGCCATTTTTAACTGCGAGCAGGTGTAATGTCCCATATAGGTCTTAGTTTTCCGAGTGGTGTATACCACATGTATTTACCAATGAACTAGTACGGTCTATACATTAATAACAACCCCCGTACCCTCAAATTCGCGCGCCAATTCGCATGTCGCTTCGACCTTCTTCTCAAATGTAAAACAACAACATGAAGAGGCAGTTAAAAATGTTGACAAAAAGATAAAATACAATAATTTGACTGTAAATCAGCCATAAAAGGTTCTTGCAGTGTTTAAAGCTTCAAATAGGTTGAAAAAATATTTTCTATCCGAGATAAAAATTGAGGTTCACTCCCTAAGGTAAAAATATTTTAAAATATCAAACTATTTCAAGTTTAGATTTATTGCTATAATTCACAGTATGTAATTTCAATGGTGAAATACAGGAAAGATTAACCATGCAACAGACGAATGTAAATAATGCAAGCTAGGTCACAACTTCTTTTTTGATCAACAATGATTTGAGAAAAAAACATCGAGTTTCACATTGACATATTTTGAAACTGAAAGACATTTCAGAGGAACAACAACAGAAGAGCATTGTCAAATATCTGTTGCGAAAAACTCAGAGAAAATGTATTTTGCATAAACTGTGATGTAGTTACTGGAGGAACTGAGTTGTTTTTCGTTTCGTCAAATGTTTAATTTAGAAGTAACACGCGGAAAATGTAACCTTAAATTCAACGCATTTAGCTTTTTTTTATTTTTTCCGTAGTTTACCGCCCAGAAAAGCAAACCTTTCTGATCTACATGATCCACTTTTTCTGTTGTTTTCAGGCCAAAACTGGTATTGTTTCCTGGAAAATAGTGTATTGACTTGTTATTATAAGTAAACACATGGTTTTGAGGGATATTAATGATTAAATGTCCCCGAAAGCCGAGGGAGGGTTTTGTGGAAATTTTTGGTAAAACCATGGATAATAAAAAGTCTTTGTACTATCATTGGTAAAACCAGAGAACTGGTGGTATTGCCCACACTTGTGCACGTTGCTCTCATTCTCAATCTGACATGCAGATCAGACTGATTTCATTATATATTAATTGTTATTTCTTGTTTGTTCGAGTGATCCCATATGGTCTAGTGGTTAGGATCCGGCGCTTTCACCGCCGTGGCCCGGGTTCGATTCCCGGTGTGGGAAGCTTACAATTTTTATATTTTGTATTTCTTTGATTTTCGTTGCCATTAAACGACTTTTCTTTTTTATTTCACCGTGGTAAGATGCATTGCCTAAAACTAAATCTACGGCTCACGCCATTTTTAACTGCGAGCAGGTGTAATGTCCCATATAGGTCTTAGTTTTCCGAGTGGTGTATACCACATGTATTTACCAATGAACAAGACGCCCGCTAGGCGTTAACTTGGGCCACTTAATCACTGGACAAATTAGGGAGATATGGCGTGGATTTGGGCGGGGGGTATGGGTATGCAATGGCGAAAGCTTACCTCGGCTTTGCAGCCCGAGGAATGAGGAAGAAAAATCAGGCGTCTACACGCAGGCTACCCCCCCCCCCCAATGCAGAACGCCTGACACGCAGACGAAATGTAAACACTAAACACGGGCAATGCTATTTTTTCTAATATCTGTTCGATCGAAGGTCTTCGTGTGTCAAAATTTATATAAAAACAACGGAAAGGTATACGAAACATATCTGTTACGAAATTACATCGGTTTAACGAACATAAAAGCATTAAATCATCGGGTGAACAACGAATAGATCTTGAAGCCATGTCCTTTGATTTTAGAGGCGAGTCTCGCTTTAATCGCTAATACGCATTTTCTTATATAACATCTGATCTTCACATTTTAAGTAGACGAAACCTACAGCGTTCGATTCGCCAGATTCAAGTGATCATTTTGATATAGAATTGATGTAAATCGGATAAAAACACAACATTTCATGATTAATATTACGGAGTTTCACGGGATAAATGTCAACACAGTATAATAATATTTCCCTGCCCTTCGGCTGTCCTTTCCGTCTTCATGATTGATCTCTCATCTGTGTTTCTTTCATCTTCACATTTTAAGTAGACGAAACCTACAGCGTTCGATTCGCCAAATTCAAGTGATCATTTTGATATAGAATTGATGTAAATCGGATAAAAACACAACATTTCATGATTAATATTACGGAGTTTCACGGGATAAATGTCAACACAGTATAATAATATTTCCCTGCCCTTCGGCTGTCCATTCTGTCTTCATGATTTATCTCTCATCTGTGTTTCTTTCAATGAATCTTTGCAATGGTTTGCAGGTTTACAGGTCTCAGTAAACTTTCCAACTGCGATTCATTGTCAATAAAACGAAAGTCCGAAATCGCTTTGCCTTGCAACGACTATCTCTGTTATGTTGACGTTTCGTCCACGGTTGTCTCTTTAATCTCTCATCTGTGTTTCTCTCAGTCATCCAGTTATCTTGGAGAGAATCTTTGCATTAATTTGCGGGTTTACAGGTCTCGTAAATGCTTTTCAGACTGCGATTCATTGACAATAAAACTGGCCGAAATCGCTTTAATTCGCTATTTATACGCCCACGCAATAATTACATTCTCTCGACGTAAAAAACATGACGAACACGACGAACATGACGAACACAGAAATCAAGCTGGATTTAAGACTTGTGCTCACCACAAGTGGCCCAAGTAACTAGTACGGTCTATACATTAATAACAAAAAAAAACCCTCAATTCGCGCGCCAATTCGCATGTCCCTTCGACCTTCTTCTCCAATGTAAAACAACAACATGAAGAGGCAGTTAAAAATGCTTATAAACAGATAAAAAACAATAATTTGACTGTAAATCGACCAGAAAAGGTTCTGCCAGTGTTTAAAACTTCAAATAAGTTGAAAAAAGATTTTCTATCCGAGGTAAAAATTGAAGTTTACTCCTACCTTAAGGTAGAACAATTTAAAAATATCACACTATTTCAAGTTTAGATTTATTGGTAGTTCATGCAGTATTAACCAGGAAAGATTAACCAACAAACGAATGTAAATAATGCAAGCTAGGTCACAACTTGTTTTTTGATCAACAATGATTTGAGAAAAAACATTGAGTTTCGCATTGACATATTTTGAAACTGAAAGACATTTCACAGGAATAATAACAGAAGAGCATTCTCAAATATCTGTTGCGAAAAACGCAGAGAAAATGTGTTTTACATTAACTCTGAGTTAGTTACTGGAGGTACTGAGTTGTTTTTCGTGTCGTCAAATGTTGGATTAGCAGTAACACACGCAAAATGTAACGTTAAATTCAACGCATTTGGTATTTTTTTATTTTTTCGGTATTTTACCCCGCAGAAAAGCAAAACAAACCTTTCTGATCTACATGATTCACTTTTTCTGTTGTTTTAAAGCCAAAACTGGTATTGCGTCCTGGAAAATAGTGTGTTGATTTGTTGCTATTGTAACATGCTAAAGTTCATCCAAGAAAATACTCTTTTATATTGTTGTGATGCTTTGTGATGGTAACCAAGGTAATAGCCGCGATGACGAAATTTGGACTCATGATAAAATATCATGTATCACAAAATATAAAGAAAAGTAAGCTTCCCACACCGGGAATCGAACCCGGGCCAGGGCGGTGAGAGCGCCGGATCCTAACCACTAGACCATATGGGATCACACTAACAATCAATAAATAATAATTAATATATAATGAAATATCTGATCGGTCAGAAAATGTGTTTTACATTAACTCTGAGTTAGTTATTGGAGGTACTGAGTTGTTTTTCGTGTCGCCAAATGTTGGATTTAGCAGTAACACACGCAAAATGTAACCTTAAATTCAACGCATAAAAATAAGTAAGGGGCCACGGCGGTGAGAGCGCCGGATCCTAACCACTAGATCATATGGGATCACTCTAACAATCGATAAATAATAATTAATATATAATGAAATTTCTGATCAGGTCAGATTGAGAATGAGAGCAACGCGCGCGAATGTGGGCTGGTTTTATCATGGATAGTATTAAGACTTTTTATTATCCATGGTTTTACCGTGGTGAATCTGGTTTGCCAACACTCACAAGAATATAAAAGAGTATTTTCTTGGCTGCACTTTTGCATTCTACAATAGTAACAAGTCAATACACCATTTTCCAGGAAACAGTACCAGTTTTGGCCAGAAAACAACAGAAAAAGTGGATCATGTAGATCAGAAAGTTTTGTTTTGCGTTTCTCGGGAAAATACGGAAAAAGCAAAAAATGCTAGGCAGTTAAAAATGTTGATAAACAGATAAAAATCAATAATTTGACTGCAAATCAGCCATAAAAGGTTCTTCCAGTGTTTAAAGCTTCAAATAAGTTGAAAAAAGATTTTCCATCCGAGGTAAAAATTGAGGTTCACTCCCACCTTAATTAAGGTAAAAAAATTAAAAAATATCACACTATTTCAAGTTTAGATTTATTGCCAGTTCACAGTATGTAATTTCAATGGTGAAATAGCGAAATGTAAATAATGCAAGGTCACAACTTCTTTTTTGATCAACAATGATGTGGGAAAAAACATCAAGTTTCACATTGACATATTTTGAAACTGAAAGACATTTTAGAGGAACAAATTAACAGAAGAGCATTGTGAAATATCTGTTGCGAAAAACTCAGAGAAAATGTGTTTTAAATAAACTCTGAGGTAGTTAAATACTGGATGTTCTGTCCCCATTTTTATAGGATTACGTCATGTTTTCATCTTCCCGCCATTTGTTCCATTCTCGAGCCCTCATTGGCCATTTTTCGGTTACAGGGGGGGGGGCGCTCAAACGTCTGGGGCTCTTTTCATATTTTCCACAAAAGCACTAGTCTTTTCACCCGCTACTAGTTTGTAAACTCATTTGGTGAGCTTTATTTCTTTAATAAACATCCTAAACCAACCTGAGTATTAGGTTTCACGCCTGGCGAAGGGGTTTCAACGATTATGGGCCTCGAAGGACCAGAACAGTGAAAAGACTACGGAGATATAACATCGTTCGAGACATCGTTTAATATTATGGCGACTTCTTGTAGCATGGACTCCGACGCTACAAACAAGAACATCGGCATAACCAACGTAGATCATGGGGAATTATATGACAAAGAAAACTCGTTCGACGTTGCGAAAGAAATCCAAGGAAATATCGAAAATACATCGGAGACAAACAACGTATTATCGAACAGTGTCGAGCTCGCTCCCGGGGGGGACGCCGACGGCATTGAAAACGTTTCAGTCAACGACAGGCCTAGGCGCAACGCGAAACCATCTACTAAATGTATTGAAAATACAATACAGGAGGAACATGTAAAACTTGGTAGAGAATGGTCTAAAGTACAAAGAGACATAACACTTCTCCAAAACGCGCCAAGCTCAATTGAAGAAATAACCAGAGCAATTGCACAGGTACGTGCTCAGTACAATGTTTATGAAGGTACAATTCACCAGTGTGTACTTTTCTTAACTAACATGGGCACTCGAGAATGCCTTGAAGCACGGCATAAGTTAGACGACGTCACAGCAAACAACAAACAACTTTTCCTAAGCAACATTGAACAAGGCAATCGACGCAAACAGGAACTAATGCTAGAAATCAGATCCTCCTTTTCTGGGTCTCGCTCGCATGCCTCCTCGATATCGTCTACAGCCCTACGAGCAGAGCCCACGCAGAAGCAGCGGCAACACAGAAGAAAGCCGAGTTGTACAAAAGGCGCTCCCTTGCAGAGTCACAATCGGCCCTTGCCATCCAACGTGAAGAACTCGCCCTCGCAAAACGCAAACTCGAGGAGCAAGCACGACTAGAAGCCATAGAGAGTCAATGCCATAGATGAAGAACTAGGTCTCGGGGTCGGCGATTTTCACGCTCCTATAGACCTACCCACGGAGGACACTCAAAGTCGAGTGCAGCAGTTTCTGGATAACCAACCCCCATCGGTTAACCAGGTCCCTTACACCGAAAACGAATCACCCATCTTACCACCTCATCCGATGAACCCAACGGTAGAACCCTTTACCCCCGAAGGAAACACAGCAACACCTGATCGGAGCACGACACAAGCTTGTCTGGAGTACATAGCTCGGAGAGAAATCATGGCCAAGAAGGTCGAGAAGTTTGACGACAACCCGGAAAACTTTTATACATGGAAAGTGTCATTTAAGAACATGTTGAAGGACCTAAGGATAACCCCGCAGGAAGAGCTGTCGTTGTTAACCGAGTACACAACCAACGAATCCAAAAAGCTCGTCCAAAGGCTACACAATGCCTATATTCAGAACCCCAATAAGGGAGTTGAACAGGCGTGGACAAAATTAGGAGAGAGGTTTGGATCCAATGTGGTACTAACAAAAGTCCACCTCGATAAACTTATAAACTTTCCGAAGATCAGCTACAGGGACAATAAGAAACTCCAAGAATTCGGTGACTTTCTTCTTGCAGGTTGCAATGTACCAGAGACGATGGCCAGCTGACGGGGCTGCGAATCCTCGATGAACCAATTTTCATGAAACCTGTGGTATTGAAACTTCCCAATGACATCCAAAACAGGTGGCAGGGATATGCATTTGGGTATAAAAGAAATCGGCATGTTGACTATCCACCCTTCTCCGAGTTCTCTAAGTTTGTACAAGATGTGGCCCTGGAAAGGAACGATCCTAACCTGGTAACCGAGCGCCAAAGAAGCGACGACCCTCCACCTCCTCGTACCCACTATCCAAGGCAAACTCTCAAGACCGACATGACCGAAAGTAAACCCTACACAGAAGCAGCCGGACGCAGCAAGTACGATCCAGACACCTGCCTTTTGCATGGAAAGCGCCATCCTATCGCTACGTGTCGTGCCTTCCGGGCAAAGCCCATCGAAGAACGTAAGAATCTCATACGCAGGCATAGACTTTGCTTCCGTTGCCTGGCATCAGTTTCCCATTTTGCGAAGGACTGCAGGTTACCCATAAAATGTTTGGAGTGTAAAAGCGAGAAGCACTTGGCCGCACTGCACGTTGACAACCCTCCTAAACCTTCCGACCCCGCAGCGAACCACGGCGGGGAGGAGAGCCAGGAACAACCCGAGAACGATCAAACGCCACAAGAACACGTCACCTCCAAGTGCACAGAAATCTGCGGAGATACGCCTGGAGGAAGATCCTGCTCCAAGATATGTCTAGCGAGTATTTTCACCAAAGACAACCCGAAACGAAAAGTCAAAGCATATGTGGTCATCGACGACCAGAGCAATTGCTCCCTAGCAAAACCGGAACTGTTTAATCTCCTTGGAAAGAACGGGACGAAATACCCCTACACACTAAAGACGTGCGCAGGGATCACACGTACAGAGGGACGTCACGCCAGCGATCTCGTAATTGAGTCATCCGACGGGTCAAAGCAGTACTCGCTCCCAACGGTCACCGAATGCGCCGCGATCCCGGACAATAAAGACGAAATCCCAACAACCGAGATAGCCAAGTCATATCCACACCTTCTCCCAATCGCCAAACATATCCCTGAAGTCGATGAAGACGTCAACGTACTCTTGCTCGTTGGGAGAGATGCCCCACCGTTGCATAAAGTAAGAGAATCTAGAAACGGAAGAGGTGATGCACCGTGGGCACAGCGATTAGACCTTGGTTGGGTGATCCTTGGGAATGCCTGCCTCGATGGCGTACATCAACCCAGGAAGCTTACCACGTTCAAGACGAACGTTCTGACAACCACCCAAGATTCTATTTTCGAACCCTGTCACAACAAGATCCAGGTCCATACCAGACCTTACGAATTAGGCGACAATCCTGGTGGCGAAACATTCATAAGGAAGGAAGTTTTCGACCACGGTAGATTCGAAGATGGGCTCGGTGCCAACGTTTTCCAACGGTCCAATCTAGACGACAAACCAGGGCTGTCCGTAGAGGACCGCAAGTTCGTCGACATAATGAATACTGGAATCAGGAAGAACGAATCGGGGAACTGGATCTCTCCTCTCCCACTACGTAGTGAAGTCACGCAGTTACCCGACAGTCGTAACGAAGCTCTAAAACGACTGAAGTCGACAAGGAAGGCCCTCGACCGAAAACCCGAAATGAAAGATCATTATTTCACGTTCATGAAGAAAATACTGGACAGCGGCCACGCTGAACGGATGCCTTCAAAGGAGTTACACACCACGAGACCAAAGTGGTACCTACAGTACCTCATTTCGGCGTCTACCACCCTCAAAACCCGATAAGATACGTGTGGTTTTCGACTCAGCAGCCGAAGTAGAAGGCACTTCTCTTAACAAGTTACTACTCTCCGGCCCCGACTTGACTAACGGCCTTCTTGGAGTCCTGATGCGTTTCCGCCGCTACCCGACAGCATTCATGGCGGATATAGAACAAATGTTCCACTCCTTCCTCGTTGAACCAGATCATCTTCACCAGCCTTGGCTACATTTTGCCTGAGAAAAACCGCACAAGAAGAAGGGTCCCAGTTCGACTTAGATGTAAGGAAATTCGTTGAGGAAGATTTCTACGTCGACGATGGGCTTAAGTCGCTACCCAAACCCGACCAGTCGATCGACTTGTTGAAACGAACTCAGTCTATGTTGGCAACCGCGAACCTTCGCCTCCATAAAATCGCTTCAAATGACACTACAGTTACAGAAGCCTTCCCGAGTTCCGATCGTGCATCCGACACCCGAAACCTCGATCTTAACGAGGCCACTAAACAAATCCAGCGTTCCTTGGGCGTCTACTGGAATCTTCGGTCAGACACGTTTAGTTTCAAAGTCGCAGAAGAAAGCAAGCCGTTTACTAGACGGGGCGTGCTGTCAACTATCAACAGCCTGTTCGATCCACTGGGATAGCGGCTCCAGTAACTGTCAAAGGAAAGATGATCCTTTGTCGTATGACCGACCACCTAAAGAATCATCACCCTGGAGAATGGGATCTACCACTACCAGAAGATTTTCGTCCTGCCTGGATGGAGTGGTGTCAATCACTCCTTGCTCTACAGGAAATCCAGATTCCACGCTGCTACAACACCATCCCCTTTGAAAAAGCCAGCAGAACCGAACTGCACGTCTTCTGCGACGCCTCCGAACAAGGAATTGCGGCGGTGTGCTATCAGAGATCTATCAACCCTGACGGTGTGGTCCACGTGTCCTTCGCCTTCGGGAAGGCAAAGCTTACACCCATTCACGCCACGACCATCCCTCGACTAGAGTTGTGTGCGGCCGTCCTCGCTGTTGAAATCACGCAGCTCATCCTACAGAAAAACGTGTTCCCGCCAAGTACCATCACCTACTATTCGGATAGTAAGGTTGTCCTGGGATACATAACGAACGAATCAAGAAGATTCTATACTTATGTCAGCAACCGCGTGGAGATAATACGAAAACGTACTGCTCCCAAGGATTGGCGGCACGTCCCGACTCACCTTAATCCCGCAGACTGCGCTACGCGATCAACGAAAGCAATCAATCTTACTACGAGTTTATGGCTGACTGGCCCGAAATTCCTTGCCGATCGGAAAGAACCAGTCGCTCCAGAGCACGATCAAACTGTCGAAAATGCAAGAGAAGACCCTGAGGTACGTCCCGTGGTCAAAACATTCACCACCGAAAAGCGCCCAGACCATGTCATCGAAAGCAGCCGCTTCGTACGATTCTCTCAATGGTCAAGTGTGATCGCTGGTTTGGGAAGATTGATTTCTAAAGCACAATCCCTAAAACACGCTACCCATCCCGGCGATTCGAGCTTAGAAAACACGAACGCTCGCGATCAAAGCAGCATAGTTGTTCTACGTAGACGGGCGGAAGTACTTATCTTCAAGAGCATTCAGCACGAAGCCTTCGCCAAAGAAAAGAAACTCATCACCCAACAGAAGCCGCTCATGCACCAAGAAGTCTTCGCTTACCAAACTCAACCCGATTATCGACGAGAACGGATTACTACGGGTCGGCGGACGATTGAACCGAGCCGATTTGTCGAAAGAAGAACGCCACCCAATCATCTTGCCAGGATCACACCATCTCACTTCTCTATTGACCAAGCACTGCCATCAACAAATAATGCATCAGGGTCGACACTTCACACGTGGCCAAGTTCGCGCAAAGGGGTATTGGATTGTTGGCGAGAAGCGTCTCGTTAACAGAATCATCCACGCGTGCATTACGTGCAAGAGGCTCAGAGGAAAGAACGTGCAACAGAAGATGGCAGATTTACCAGTACAACGTACCACACCAGCTCCACCGTTCACCTACGTTGGTCTAGATGTCTTCGGACCCTGGCACGTTCTTACCAGACGCACTAGAGGTGGAGTCGTCCAGAATAAACGCTGGGCCGTAATGTTCACGTGTCTAACAGTCCGCGCTGCCCACATTGAAGTCATCGAATCAATGGACTCATCAAGCTTCATTAACGCCCTTCGCAGATTCCTCGCCCTGAGGGGCCCAGTCTCCCAATTCCGCTCTGACTGTGGAACGAACTTCGTCGGAGCACAAGGCGAAATGAGAGCAGCTTTTGGAGAAATGGGTAAGAAACAAATTGAGTCATATATGGTCCAGCAGGGATGTGAATGGTTCTTTAATCCACCACACGCATCCCACATGGGGGAGTCTGGGAGCGCATGATTGGAATAGCCAGAAAAATCTTGGACGCCATGCTCCATGAACTAACCACCAAGCAGTTAACGCATGAAGTGCTTACCACCTTGATGGCAGAGGTTTCGGCTATCATAAATAATCGACCGCTCACTCCAGTACCAAACGACCCAGAAGCACCCCAAATCCTGACCCCAGCCATGATCCTTACCCAGAAGTCCCTACCATTGCCACCACCACCTGGAAGATTTACCCAGACGACCTCCACACCGCACAATGGAGACAAGTACAGTATCTCGCCAACGTTTTTTGGGTCCGGTGGAAGAAGGAGTTCCTACCGTTATTACAAGTAAGGAGAAAGTGGGTCCATGATCGACCAAACCTACGTGTAGGAGAGTCTTACTAAAGAACAATGAGACGATAAGAAACGATTGGCCCAGCGCGTTGGTCACCAAGACCTTTCCTAGCAACGACGGCAAAGTGAGAACGATCGAAGTTACCACGGCCAGAGACGGCATCAAACGCAGCTATACCCGACCCGTTACCGAGGTCGTACTTCTGCTTACAGCCGACGATCTCGACAAGAAACACTAAAGAGTTAAGAACTCGATATTGACTTATGAACAATTTAGTTAATTTTTTATTGTTATGTTTAGTGGTATTCTCATAGCCAGACGGGGAGTGTTCTGTCCCCATTTTTATAGGATTACGTCATGTTTTCATCTTCCCGCCATTTATTCCATTCTCGAGCCCTCATTGGCCATTTTTCGGTTACAGGGGGGGCGCTCAAACGTCCGGGGCTCTTTTCATATTTTCCACAGAAAGCACTAGTCTTTTCACCCGCTACTAGTTTGTAAACTCATTTGGTGAGCTTTATTTCTTTAATAAACATCCTAAACCAACCTGAGTATTGGGTTTCACGCCTGGCGAAGGGGTTTCAACGATTACGGGCCTCGAAGGACCAGAACACTGGAAGTACTGAGTTATTTTCCGTGTCGTCAAATGTTGGATTTAGCAGTAACTAAACACACACAAAAAGTAACCTTAAATCGTGTTTTGATGCTTATCTTAATAAAAGACATCTAAGAAAATCAAGAAAAACCTGTATTTTTTTGAAGTTTCGGCGCATATTTCCTTTTTGTTTGTGAATATATTTTTTTGTTAAGCCACATTCATGGCTAAAAATTTTTGAAAAGAAAGCTCAACCCACGTATTGCGTTTTGTCTTTTTAAACTGACCAAATGTCACTGCCGTTTCGTGCACTACACGCGGTCAACACGCGTGTTTATACCTGCGTGTCGACAGCCACCATTTCGCTGGGATTGCAGGGAAGTAGAGTAGTCTGGAGAAACTATTCCGTATCATGCTTATTTTGCACGTTCGATGGACATTTTGAGTAGAAACTGGAAACAGGGCATAAAATATTCGTCTTGTGATCCTTTGCAAGAATATCGCTGTTTCCAACTCGAATTTTACATTTTAAGGCAGCTAACGGAGATTTTCTCCTGACCCTTGTTTTCGCAACATGGAAACGAGGCTGAATCAATGGTTATTTCTAATCGGCAGGAAAACGTTTGTCAAACGTTTGTCAAAGCAGGTAGAAATTCGTACAATTATTTATGGAATGAATATGTTCAACATCTACACAAATAGAAGACACAGGACTATTACGTTACTAGTCAGATTGATCACATGACTTTTAAAAATTCTTATTTTCCAGTGGCAGAAAATGGTATCACAAATGTAAAATATGAGCAGAAAGTCTTTTAAAGAGTGAGTGTCAACCGTGACACATTGCACGCTCGGTCGGCCATTTTTTGAAGCACGAAATTCCCTTGGTGAACTGCATCCATAAATATCTTGTCAATCGTTGATATAAATTACTCATTTGTCTTTTAATTAAAAGAAGACATACCTTAGAAAGTAATTATTTCTGTATTTTCACAAAACTCGATGTTTTCTTGACTTTCATTTCGAATTATGTCAGCCTCGACTGACGCGAAGCGTGGAAGACCAAGTGACGAGGTTCAAACAAAAAGATCAGGTTCCGAGTCGACGTATTTGGATTGTGGATGAATACGAAAGCCACTATAGGGTTTTCTGAGAAGACTCGGTGAATTTCCGAAGTATTTATAGCACTTCAAAACACTTCGTCATCGTATAAAAAGATAAACACAAACGCGCAATGCACGACGGTTGACCCTTTTGTAGCTCAAAGTCGCCTTACAGAAATTAACGTATTAAATAACCTTATGTTATGCCTGGTGACCCAACATTGCTTCATGTGCAAGCTACTGCATTACATCTACAGAACTGGGAGGCTTCCTACCTTAACCCAGTTACTAACTAAGATTATGCCACAAAATGTAACTGAAATTTACACATGATTGTATTTCATTTAAGTGGCTCAGAACATTGTCTTTATTTAAGTATCAATATATTAATGTCAAATATTTCCAGAGTGTTCTCCTTAGACATAAACGTTCTATTCTTCCAAGATTCTGTTTCTGCAAACATCACCACTGCAATTTACAGGCTTTGGAACACTGTAAAGAGAGGCGCACACAAGTACATATTCGTGTGGCACAAGCACGCTCAGTAGAACATCCGCAGAATGCTAACTGTAAGCAAGCAGCCGAGATTTGTTCTTCAGTCGTTAGCTTGGGCTTCAGAATGCCTTCCTCGTAATGCTATCCATTTCCTTCTGGACTTGGAAAAACAGGGCACGGCTTCAGTGCTCTTCTCGATACGAAAGTCTATATATATGCACGCCTGATGTGGAGTGCATCTTGCGTGGGTGGTAGAGCGTCTAAGCTTTTTATTGCGCGTCTAAACGATGCCACTCTCTCGTTTAGTATGAGGATTTTATCTGTATCTGAGTTATATAAGTGGCATACAAAGGCTTCGGCATCGGAAAGTACCCGCTCATTTGGGACGTTCTCACCAAGACGCTGCAGCGCCCAGGATATTCCCAGGATATTTCCAGGGATTCTCTCTTCTTTTCCGTGATCTGGATTCGGTGTATAGGAACATAGCGCTTTCTCTTTGCTCTTCCAGAAAACATCCACACACGCAACTTGACATAGACTACTGTATGGGATATGTGTGTCGTAAGAAGCAGAAACATATCAGTGTCGCGAGATATCACATTTATCTGTTGACTACCTCTGCAGCTTTTGGTTTCTCTTGTTCAATATTCATTTGCAATACTACATATTGGATTCACTGCGACATATTTAATACAATAACAACACACGTCAACACACGAAGAATAACACGATACAGTGAACTTGATAAAGGTCACATATCAACAAAATATATTATAGGGCGTGTTCTTCTAAACGAGACTGTCAATCAAACTAAAGTATCTAGTTCTTCTATTTTCGTACAACGATTAGTAATATTTCGAAAATGAAGGACTATATAATTAGGTAATTAAAACTACTAAACACTCACTAATTCATTAGTAATGTTCATAAGGTCTCTAAAACGTTGAAACAAAGTCTTTCCTAATGGCTTGGTCAACAAATCTGCGCGCAGGTATTTGTTCAGTGGGGTAGTACTCCAGAATCACTTCCAAATCATTCACCATGTCACGAATGAAATGATGTTTGATGTCGATGTGCTTTGTTCTTGCATGGTATTTTGGATTTCTTGATAAGGCGATTGCTCCTTGATTGTCCTCTTTGATGATCGTAGGTTCCTTTTGGACAAGGTTAAGTTCATTCAGCAATGCACGCAGCCAAACCGCTTCTTGACATGCAAGGGATGCTGCAACATATTCAGCTTCTGTTGACGAAAGAGCTACAGTTATTTGTCTTTTACTGGACCAACTGATTACACCGCCACAAATGGAAAACAAATATCCTGATCGAGATTTCCGTCCATTTGGATCACTTCCCCAATCAGCATCAACGAATCCAGTTACTTGTACAGTATCTTGCTTAGAACCATCGAATCTAACTCCATAATCCATCGTTCCTTTAATGTAACGTAGAATTCACTTTGCTGCTTTCCAATGTTCATGTCCTGGATTTGAACAGAATTGACCAACTGCTTGTACAGCTTGAGCCAAATCAGGTCTTGTGCCAGTGACCGCATAAGTTAAACATCCAATCAGTGCTTGATACTTGTTCTTTTCCACTGGATCTCCTTCATTTGGTAACAATTTGGTGCCTTGGTCAAGAGGAGTAGATGTGGGTTTACAATTTTCCATTCCAAATCTTTCCGCAGTTTCATGAGGTAATTGGTCTGATGTAGCAGCATGAGTTTCTTGCTTGGATTACGTTCAATCTGGATTCCCAGGCAGTAATGAACTTCTTCAAGATCTTTCATTTCAAATTGCTTCTTCAGTGCTTCTTTCTCTTTGTGCAACATCTTCTTGCTGTCAGTGACTAATAACAAATCATCAACATATAAGGCCAAGAGCATGAAATCATCTCCCTCTTGCTTTGTATACAGGCAATGATCTGACTTGGATTGCTTGTACCCAGAATTCTTAAGGAATTGATCAATTGTGTTGAACCAACATCTGAATGCTTGTTTTAGACCATAGATACTCTTATTCAACTTGTAAACCAGATGTTCCTTTCCTTTCTGGATATAGCCTTCAATTCAGGTTTGCTCATGTAGATTACTTCTTCCAAGTCTCCATTAAGAAATGCTGTTGAAACATCCATTTGATGAATTTCTAGATCCAACTGATTTGCGATCGCAATGACTGTGCGAATTGATGTGTAACGTGCCACAGGGGAAAAAGTTTCTTCGTAATCGACACCATCTACTTGGGAATATCATTTGGCAACAAGACGAGCTTTGTGTCGTTCAACAGATCCGTCTGCTTGATATTTTACTTTGAAAACCCACTTGCAATCAACAATATTGCATCCTTCAGGAAGATTTACAAGAGTCCAAGTGTTATTCTTGACAAGTGATGAGTATTCTTCATCAAGAGCTTCTTTACATTGTACTTGGTCAGGTGACGATAAGGATAACTGTTGTGGGCTCTTCAGCTCGGCATTACCACATTCCATATCTTTATATTTCCACCAATCACCAGTTATTGTACCATCCCTGTAGGGCGGTCTTGTTTTAAGCTCTGAATGGCGTGGCAATTCTACTTCATGCTGGTGAACTTCTTGTTGGTCAAATTCTTCATGATGGTTGCTGTTAGTTGCACTTTGCTCATCTTCCATTACTGTTAGTAGGTTCTTGTGGTGCTCTGATGCGACCATCAAAGTCATTCTCTACAAACAGGACATCTCTTGATATATACACTCTTCTTGCTTTGTGATCCCACAACTTATATGCCTTGCTTTGGATGCTGTATCCTATGAAGTTACACTTTCTTGATTTAGGATTCCACTTCTTTCTGGTTTCTTTGGGAATATGCATGTACGCCTTGCATCCAAAATCCTTCAAATTTGAGACATCTGGTTTCTTGCCCATGAAACATTCATACGGGGTCATATAGTCCACTGAAACTGTAGGACTACGATTTCGAACGATAACAGCTGTTTGCAGCTGCTTCACCCCAAAATCTGTTGTGAAGTCCAGCATTATGTATCATTGACCTTGCAGATTCTTGAATGGTTCTGTTCATTCTCTCAGCAACTCCATTCTGCTGAGGCGTTCTTGGGATAGTAGTTGCCTCTGAATTCCTTTCTTGATGAGATAATCAGTGAATACTTTGGAAGTGTACTCTCTACCATTGTCTGAGCGTAGGATTTGAATCTTCTTTCCTGTTGCAGTCGTGACCATTGCTTCATATTCTTTGAATTTTTCAAACACTTGATCTTTATTCTTTATGAAGTAGATGGCAGTGAACCTTGACTTATCGTCAATGAATGTTACAAAGTAACGGTTACCTCCCAGACTTGTTGTTTGCATTGGACCACAAACATCGGTATGTACAATCTCCAAGATCTCCTTCGCTCGAGTTGCTTGTTCTTTCGGAAATGGCGTTCTTTTCTGCTTGCCTTTTACACAGCCTTCACATAATACTGATTGTTCCGAAGATTGGCATTCCAGACCTTCAACCAGCTTCTTTTCTTGCAACATTCTCAGATTCTTTAAATTCAGATGTCCATATCTTTGGTGCCATAGATGCTCTGAGTTCTCTTGGGAAACTGCATTTGCTTTATGTGAGCTTTTCTTCATTCGAGACGAATCGAGAACAAACAGATTACCTTTCATCTTGCCAGAACCCAACACATTTCCATACTTGTCAACAATGAGACAGTTTTGTCCATTAAACGACATGGAAATACCTCTTTTGGTGACAGCACTAACCGAAAATAAGTTTTTTGCTAAATCTGGTACATACAATACATCCGCTAAATTCACTTTTAACCAAACAGATATCCCTTTTCGAGTGCTTCTACTTCTCGGTTATCACCTAAACGTACCTTTTCAGGTATGGCAAATTCAACATAATCCACCATCGATTCTTTCTCATATGTCATATGTTGAGAAGTGCCAGAATCTATGTACCACGTCGAATTATTTCCTTCGATTTCGCTTGGTGAAGTCCAAAATAAGGTGTGTTGTTCCTTACTAGTGGCCGTGCATGTTGTATCAACTGGGTTTTCTTTGCATCCGTCTTGTTTAACTTTCTTTGGCTTTCTACAATCTCTAGCCCAATGGCCTTGTATCCCGCAATTGTAGCATTTTCCCTTCTTCTTTATCTTGGGCTTTCCATGTTGTTTATCTTTAGACGTGAAGAGGACTTTCTCTGTTTCATCAACAGGAAGTAAATTTTCCTTGCGCTTGTGCTCTTCATGTAGTAATCGTGCAGTCACAAACTCTAAATTTAATTCACCAACACGAGACTCCTGGGCTGTGATTAAATTGTTATATGAATCAGGAAGACTACATAACAATGTCGCAACTTGATCTTCTTCGGAAATTGGAGCTCTTACTGCCTCTAGCTGTTGTGTAAAGGTATTCAGTTTGTTAATGTGCTCTGTCATCGTATTCGTATCACCATCTGCCATGGACGTTGTGAAATATTTCTTGCGCAGAAATAACTTATTCGCCAAAGATTTTACTTCAAAGTGCGGGTTTTCCAGTTTAGACCAGGCTTCCTTTGCCGTCTTCGCCGTTCGCACTAACGATAGTTGCTCATCTCCCAGAGATAAACAAATCGTTGCTAGTGCTTTGCGGGCACGTTTCTTGAATTTCTGTCGCTGAGTTTCTGTAGTTCCTTCTTCGACAGGTTCTACCTCAATGCCCCAAAGATCCTTTTCTTCAAGAATCATTTGCATCTTGAATTTCCACAAGTGGAAATTCTCTCATGCGAAACAGCGCCGTTTCTTCTCCACTTGAAGCCATGCCAAAAAACACGTAGCGTTGTTTTATTTACAAGACACTTCAGACTTCAGTTGATCTGTGCACGCAAGCTCCGTAGTTATTTTGAGTCGCGAACCACATCCTGGGCATCCTGGGGTCATAACCTGTTTAATATTAATTTGTAATACTACAAATTGGATTCATTGCGACATCTTTAATACAGTAACAACACACGAAGAATAACACGATACAGTGAACTTGATAAAGGTCACATATCAACAAAATATATTATAGTGCGTGTTCTTCTTAACGAGATTGTCAATCAAACTAAAGTATCTAGTTCTTCTTTTTTCGTACAACGATTAGTAATATTAACATCTCTGGCATGCAGCAAGATGCGAGTGTCTGCCTCCTCATGGTCGGATACTAGTCTAGACATCTCTATCACTAGAACTCCACACCTTCTTTGCGTCATTGAAGCATCCGCTGACAACAAGTTCTCGTCCTGGTTGATTTGGTACGTTTACCACAAAGACACTGTGCTCAAACTGGCTGCTCAATTCCTGCGCTACGACGTGTTTCGGCTAACGACTGACCTAGTGGCTGTCACAACTGGAGATGTTGCTGCAGATGATATCAAGAGCGATCTACTGAGAAGCTGCTGTAGACTTTGCATGTCAAGGAAAGATTGATAAAGAAAGAAACCAAGTTACGTAACACGAGAAGATTAAACAGCAGAAGCTCAAGACGTTTGAAACTATACGCCGTCCATGTAAGAGTCGACAAAGATAAAACAGTCTCTATCAAGGCAGATAGATATTTTTAGGTGTGTCATAGTTGCATTAGAATCTGGGAGAGAAGTAGATGTTGATGCTTTGTTGCAATGTGCAATGTGAACTCTCACCAATTCTATTATCTTTAGCTACCGTTGATAGAAAGCTGACGAACTGCAAATAAGGCTGACTTGAGTCATAATATACTACAAGAAAACATAGCGCAAAACCAAACTCCTGTGAATCTTAACGAAACGTGCACTATCATTGATAGAATGGATGCCATATCTGCCTCCTCGTGGTCGGATACTAGTCCAGACACATCTATCACTAGAACTCCACACCTTCTTTGCATCATAATTGAAGCCTCCGCTGACAACAAGTTCTCGTCCTGGGTGCATTTGGTACGTCTCAGTGAGACAGTTGCGTAGAAATGAAATGTGTAAGACTTGCCCTATTTTCGTCGAGAACAACGAATCTCTCCCGGCAATTCTCTGTTCATAACTTTCAACATTTCTCTTAATTCCTTTAACTTTTCCTCCTTTTCTCTTGGCACACGTTCCCCCTTTGGTGGAGTTGTCTAGATATCGATCAAACACAATATCAACCCTTGTGCATTTATCCGAAAAATGCGATACAACGTATGAGTGGAAACTGTGGCACCATTCGCCGAACGTTGTAGCTTTCCAGCGGTTTCCTAATGACTGTACTCGCTTCTTGCTGCATGCCAGAGAAACCACAATCAGAGGTAGTCAGCAGATAAATGTGATATCTGATCGCGACACTGATATGTTTCTGCTTCTTACGGGACACATATACCATAGTCTATATGTCAAGTTGCATGTGTGGATGTTTTCTGGGACAGCAAAGAGAAAGCACTATGTTCCTATACACCGAATCCAGATCACGGAAGAGAAGAGAGAATCCCTGTTGGCATTCCATGCTATAACGGGCTACGACAGTACGAGTCAGTTCGCTGGTATTGGTAAGAAATCTGCGTGGGCCGTGTTCTTGAAATATCCTGAGCTGCTGCAGCATCTTGGTGAGGAGAACGTCCCAAATGAGCGGGTACTTTCCGATGCCGAAGCCTTTGTGTGCCACTTCTATAACTCAGATACAGATAAAGTCTTCATACACCACGAGAGGGGGGCTTCGTTTAGACGCGCAACAAAAAGCTTAGACGCCCTCCCACCCACGCAAGATGCACTCCACCTACACATCAGACTTTCGTATGGAGAAGGGCACTGAAGCCGTGCCCTGTTCTTCCAAGACCAGGAGGAAATGGATGGCATTACGAGGAAGGCATTCTGAAGCCCAAGCTAACGACTGAAGAACAAATCTCGGCTGCTTGCTTACAGTTAGCATTCTGCTGAGCGTGCTTGTGCCACACGATTATGTACTTGTGTGCGCCTCTCTTTACAGTGCTCCTTTGGCCTGTAAATGTGGTGATGTTATGTCTTAGAACACTCTGGAAAATATTTGACATTAATATATTGATAGTGAAATTAGGACAATGTTCTGAGCTACTTAAATGAAACCGGCAATCATGCATGTGTAAATCTCAGCTGCAAGTGTTAATACATTTTGTGGCATAACTTAGTTAGTAACTGGGTTAAGGTAGGGAGCCCACATGGATTGTTAGCATAAAGTATATCCCAGTTTTTGTAGATGTAGCTCGCACATCAAGCAATGTCACCAGGCATTACTACTGTATAAGGTTATTTAATACGTTAATTGCTGTAAGGCGACTTTGATCGAGCCACATTAAAATAGACTTTCCGCTCATATTTTACATTTGTGAATACAATTTTCTGCCTATGGAAAATAAGAATTTTTAAAAATCATGTGATCAATCTGACTAGTAACGTAATAGTCCTGTGTCTTCTATTTTTGTAGATGTTGAACATATTCATTCCATAAATAATTGCACGAATTTTTACCTGCTTTGACAAACGTTTTCCTGCCGATTAGAAATAATCATTGGTTCAGCCTCGTTTCCATGTTACGAAAACAAGGGTCTGGAGAAAACCTCCGTTAGCTGCCTTAAAATGTAAAATTCAAGTTGGAAACAGTGATATTCTTGAAAAGGATTACAAGACGAATATTTTTTACCCTGTTTCCAGTTTCTACTCAAAATGTCCATGCTGAAGAGTTGAGGGGCGGATTTAGTGTACGTCAGACCATTGGGGATTCACTATATGTACAGCAGTTCATGTCATGACGTTAAAATACCACCCTCGAATTGTTCGACTTTAAACTGAAACAAGACGCCCGCTAGGCGTTAACTTGGGCTACTAATTTTAGGGACATGGCGCGCATATTGCCTGCGGAGATGGGTATGCATTAGTGGCATGTTAGACAGTTGGAATTAGAAAACCCGCTCACTTGTTTCATATTACCAAGGATAATATTTAATGCATTGATTTCTGTCAACAGGCCACTGAAGGCATTGTGCAGCGCTGGGCTGGAAATAACGAAGAAAAATCAGGCGTCTACTAGCATCCCCAATGCAGAACGCCTGACACGCAGACGAAAACACTAAACACGGCAATGCTAGCTATTTTTCTAATATCTGTTCGATTGAAGGTCTTGGTGTGTCAAAATTCATATAAAAATCAACGGCAAGGTATACGAAACATATCTGTTACGAAATTACATCGGTTTAATGGACATAAAAGCATCAAATCATCGGGTATTAAAATAACGAATAGATCTTGAAGCCATATTATGTCCTTTGTCTTTGATTTTAAAGACGAGTCTCGCTTTAATCGCTTACGCATTTTCTCATATAACATCTGATCTTCACATTTTAAGTAGACGAAACCTACAGCGTTCGATTCGCCAGATTCAAGTGATCATTTCGATATAGAATTGATTTAAATCGGACAAAAACAAACGTTACGTTTCATAATGATTAATATTACAAAGTTTCACGGGATAAATGTCAAACATGATATAGTGTTATTTCCATGTCCTTCGGCTGTCCATTCCGTCTTCATGATTGATCTAGCTCATCATTGTGTTTCTCTCGTCTTGGAGAGAATCTTTGCAATGGTTAAGCCTTTGCGGGTTTACAGGTCTCGGTAAACTTTTCCAACTGCGATTCATTGCCAATAAAACGAAAGTTCGAACTCGCTTCAAATATTCGCTCGCATTGCCTTGCAAGGACTGTGCTAAACCACGAAACAGCGAAACGAAACAGAGAAACAGCGAAACAGCGAAACGAAACAGCGAAACAGCTATTTTTTGTTTATCCTTTCAACAAATCTCACGGGAAGTGATACATGGAGGTCATGGAAACTCAGGACGTCTTCGTGGAGGGTAGGGCCAACTTCGGAAGTGCTCGGCCCATCTTCGGAAGCCGTCGGAACACCATCGGACGTTGTCGGAACAACTTCGGAATCCGTCGGAGCAACTTCGGAAGTGGTCGGAGAAACTTCGGAAGTTGTCAGAAGGTAGTCGGGAATGATCGGAAAGCTCTCGTGGGTCGTCGGAAAGTGGTCGGATGGGGTCGGATGGGGTCGGAAGATCTTCGTATAAGGACATCTCGAAGCGGTAGGGATCTGTTGGAGGGGGTGGGTGGTCGTTGGTAGGTCTTGCGGCTGGTACGTGTTTCGCTGCTGGGGGTGGAATATCAATGTGGGTATAGTCAGCGGCGGCTTCCTCTTTGGCGGACAACCATTGATTCCTACCGCCAGCAGCGAAACCACGTACCAGCGCAAGACCTTGGTACACCACCTCCGACCGATCGTCGATGGATACCGACGACCCTCCGACAGATCCCTACCGCTTCGAGATGGCCTTACGAAGACCTTCCGACCATCCGACCACCTCCCGACGACTCCCGAGAGCCTTCCGACCATTTCCGACCACTTCAGAAGTTTCTCCGACCAGTTACGAAGTCGCTCCGACGGATTCCGAAGTTGTTCCGACAGCTTCCGATGATGTTCCGATGGCTTCCGAAAATGGGCCGATCACTTCCGAAGTTGACCCTCCCCTCCACGACCTCCATGTATCACTTCCCCTGAGATTTGTTAAAAGGATAAGCAAAAAATAGCTGTTTCGTTGTTTCGTTTCGCTGTTTCGCTGTTTCGCTGTTTCGTTTCGCTGTTTCGTGGCCTTGCAACTATGGTGTTCCATCTCCGCCAAAAATGTATATTGCGTGTCAACATTCAAGTTTGGCTTTCAACATTCATGTTCGTCAATCGACCATGAACATTAACTACCTTTTATGAATTATGTAGCACTACGTCGAACCGCACAGGGATGAACAATCGACTTTACAATGCGATATCGAAGTTTGCGATTCAACATTCAACTTTGCAAAGCATTAACGAAGTTTGTGATTCAACAATCAAGTTTACTCATCAAACATTTGACATTGAATTCCGATAGCAAAGTTCGCAATTCAACAGTCAACTTTGCAATGCGATATCAAAGTTTGAAATTCAACATTTAACATTGAAATACAATATCGAAGTTCGCGATTCAATATTCGACTTTGCAATGCGATATCGAAGCTGTTCGCGATTTAACTTTCAACTTTGCGGACAAACTCCGCCAAAAAACAAATTCCGCCAAAAAACAAATTCCGCCAAAAATCATCACGTGATCCAACCACTTATCCCTATTTATCTCATGTTGGTCCTTCTTTCGTCCAGAGATCTCTAGTTTTTCGTTTGTTTGTCGTCGACGCTGTGGCAAATATGGGTGATACCAGTGATCAGCAAGCTAGTGATCAGGTGAATTACGTTCGCCAAACACTCAAGGAAACACTTCTCAGCGTTGCTAACCATCTAAATGTTTTGCAAAGTCCGACTTGCGGCCTATAAATATACAAATATTTACTCTTTAATCTATGTATTTCAACTCACTTTGTAATCACAAATTCATAGATTGCAATCACAGAAGAACACTTTTAATCAGTGGGGTAATGGAACTATATACTAACTGAGACTTTAGTGACCTTAGGAATTTTGCATTCAGGGCCCTTATCCCCTTATATTTCAAGCAGTGGTGTAACAGAAATTCCTGGGGCACTTAGTAAGTTGTTGGGGCCCCAACATAGGGATAAGTAGGGATAAGTGGTTGGATCACGTGATGATTTTTGGCGGAATTTGTTTTTTGGCGGAATTTGTTTTTTGGCGGAGTTTGTCCGCAAAGTTGAAAGTTAAATCGCGATTGCAAAGTCGAATATTGAATCGCGAACTTCGATATTGTATTTCAATGTTAAAAGTTGAATTTCAAACTTTGATATCGCATTGCAAAGTTGACTGTTGAATTGCGAACTTTGCTATCGGAATTCAATGTCAAATGTTTGATAAGTAAACTTGATTGTTGAATCACAAACTTCGTTAATGCTTTGCAAAGTTGAATGTTGAATCGCAAACTTCGATATCGCATTGTAAAGTCGATTGTT
The DNA here is from genome assembly GCA_035772405.1 of Chrysogorgia sp. JL179-B06. Taxonomy (NCBI): domain Eukaryota; kingdom Metazoa; phylum Cnidaria; class Anthozoa; order Scleralcyonacea; family Chrysogorgiidae; genus Chrysogorgia; species Chrysogorgia sp. JL179-B06. The sequence continues at coordinate 1,783 of JAYKKM010000183.1, read as the reverse complement.
CAACCCCGTGCGGTTCGACGTAGTGCTACAGAATTCATAAAAGCACTACCTAATGTTCATGGTCGATTGACGAATATGAATGTTGAAAGCCAAACTTGAATGTTGACACGCAATATAAATTTTTGGCGGAGATGGAACACCATATGCAACGACTATATGTTGTCAATTGTCATGTTGACGTTTCGTCCACGGTTCTGCGAGTTCTTTCTTTAATATCTCATCTGTGTTTCTCTCGTCCAGCTATCCTGGAGAGAATCTTTGCATTTATAGTTTGCGGGTTTACAGGTCTCGTAAATGCTTTTCCGACTGCCATTCATTGACAACGTTTTGCAATGCCGGCCTATCGCGGGATGACTGCATTTCTTGCATGTTTCGCAAAGCCTATCGGGAGACGTATTGCAGATTCTCGACATAAATAACACCACGGAAAACAGAGCCCTTTTTAAGACTTGGTGCTACCACAGTAGCCCAAGTAATAAGGTTAGGATGACGGTTAGGGTTATGATCAGGGGTTGAGAAAATAACCAAATAACATGTTGAAAATTGTGACGTCACGACATCAACTGCTGACCACCAGGCTGGGGATGACGTACAGGGGGCCAAGAGGTTTATGGGAATGGTCCTGGCGGGGAGACCAGTGAGCTCTCTCTCTCTCTCTATATATATATATATATCTGGAGGGCTATCTGCCCAAGAAAAAAGTGAAGCCCAAGATGGCCGACTTGGCACGTCAGTTTCAGTCCCCTGCGCGGTTTGTACGTCTGTCTTTCTCACCAGATAGAGAAAGACAGACGTACAAACCGCGCAGGGGACTGAAATTGACGTGCAAAGTCGGCCATCTTGGGCTTCACACTCAATCTCGTTCCCAGAGCCTGCATTCCTTGTGGACTGCGCCACCGCTGACCACACGTACGGGGTCTGGGAACGAGATTGGAGTCGACTTAGAAAACATACCAAGGGTTGACTAGATATTTTATTCTCATTTTCTTCGCGGATTAATACATGATAGCGACGAAAAGGCGACCGGATAATCGTCGCCTTCTCTATATAACACTGCAAGTCGTTCACTTTCTAATAGCGTTTGGATTTTCATGTTTTGGCTTTGTGGAATTCGTCAACAATCCTCCATATTTTGACGGCTATGGGGATGCAAAGGATATTCAAAAACAACTTCCAAAAGAATTATTTCAGGTAATATAAATACCACTGGGAAAATGAATTATATTGTGTAATTGTGACCAGATCCTCTAAATACTACATTGTTAAACGCAGGTCTTTCCAACACCAGATTGTAGAAAATATAGAGTGATGTTGTGTAGCAGTGTTATAAAAATACGAATCAGAATATCAGAAGGTTGATAAACTACCAAAGACTGTTATTTGGTTTAAAGTAACTACTACGGTAAACTGATCTCATCAGGGCAAAATTCAAAAGAAATATGCAATTACCCATGATTAATCCTTATGTACATGTTGTAGGTACTGTACAGATTCCAACATCTTTATGTAGGTATTAAATTGTTAATGGACATTTTTGTAGGTGAAACACAATATACATTATACATGTCTATAAGTTTGGGAATTATCAGCAAAACAATGATAAGGGGGATGAATTGTTTTGTTAATAGTATGGTGAATAGCTGGGTTACTGCAATGTTCATTATATGACAGAAGCATTCAGGATATACATTTTAATGATTGCCAAAATGTACACAGGGCACCGAGAGCCAAGATAGACCCATGGGAAGGTAGGGTTATAGTCTTTCATGGGCCCCTAGAAGCT